>PVLD010020717.1:0-33320 GCA_004027595.1 Dinomys branickii | reverse complement strand
TGAAAAAATCATCCAATAACAAATGCTGGCGAGGCTGTGGAGAAATAGGGACTCTATTACACTGCTGGTGGGAATGCAGACTGGTGCAACCACTGTGGAGAGCAGTTTGGAGATTTCTCAGCAAACTAGGTCTAGAGGTTCCATTCAAACCAGCTATTCCTCTTCTGGGTATTTTCCCAGAAGATCTGAAAGCATCATATCACTCTGATATATGTGTACCCATGTTTATAACAGCACAATTTGTAATAGCTAAATTGTGGAAGCAACCCAAATGTCCATCCACAGAAGACTGGATTAAAAAACTGTGGCATTTTTATACAATGGAATATTATTCAGCTATAAAGAGGGACAGGTATGGAGCCTTTGTAGGCAAATGGTCAAAATTAGACAACATACTCATAAGTGAAATAAATCAGAGGTACATGTGCAGGCAACGTATTGTGTCACTGGTGTAAGAACCTGAGGGTGGGAACATAAACTAAGAGTTATGATGGAAATCTGTTCAAAAGTAAAGAACAGAGGGGACGGGGGAAAGGAGAAAAGAATGAGGCAAAAATTTATTTATGTATGTATGTAAGTATCTGTGTATATACATATGTGCAGGATGGCTAACATGGTTCTAGTATTACTTATGTCATTGAATGGTAAGGAATAGTTGATGACTGATTGTTTGATCAATCTTGTATGTCTTTATGTGTTCTCCGGTGCATACATTTTGAAGATATCAATATGAAATGCAGCAAATATTGTTGGTTTTCTGTTGCTTTGTCTATAATTCAATTATGATTATAAGTTTATTGAGCAACTTTGTGTCTCTTTGTTAATGCTTTTTGTTTTCTTTTTTCTCTTTCTTTTTCTGTTGTAGTTGATTTAGTTCTTTTTGCTTTCACACTATAAAAAGAAGTTGTACTACTGATTTAGGTCACTTTATTGTAAGGAATAGTAGATGATTAATTGTCTGATCAATTTTGTATGTCTATACCTATTTTCCTGAATATACAATTGGAAATTATCAATATGTAATGCAACAACCATTGATAATTCCCTGTCCCCCTATCTGTAACTCAGATTCGATTATACTATTCTTATGCTACTTTGTGTATGTTTGTTAATATCTTTTTGGTTTTTTTATTATACTTTAAAAAAAAAAGAAATAGTATTCTTTAAATGTGAACAACTTGGAAAATGTATGTGATTACATGAACCAAAAAAATTCCTGAATGTGAAACTTGGGTAAATGCCATTGTAAAACTAGTAAATAGTACATTATAGAATATAACAGAAAATTAGCATATTGGAAGAGAAAACTAAATAAGTACACTAGAATCTGGTGAAGTACTCCCAAATTGCATTACCTTTTCCTAGGCACACGAGAAAGCTACACTCCCTGGTTCTTGTTACAAATTTGTGATTGGAATGTGAATGAAATAAAGCACTATCGAAAAGAATGACTGAACTTCTGAAGATTGTGATTTTATTTAGTGACAATAATTCCCCCATCAGTTTAGAATTGACTGAGATGATGGATGATGTTAACTTCTCTGAGATTATTTGAATAGGGCTGACAAGCGCCCTACTTGTGGGCATGGTATCTCCTGTGGAGTAAGAAGATCTAGGGGGATTTTATGATTCTGCATAGCATCCTTAATGCCATCAAATCACCTCTGGTCAGCTTTGGCAAGAACATGTTTAAACTAACCAATGAGATGGACCACAACTTCCTGTCCTGACTATGATAGCTGATGTATCTCTGGAGAGTAGGGAGTGCGCTTAGAGTGTCCTTTGCTCAGCTGTTCCCCTGCCCTGGTGCAAGATTCTTTGTCAATTCCCTCTCATTCCCTAGCTGTCCAGTAAAATACTGCTTCTGAAATGGCCTAATCCTTAATTCAATGGCAGTGGAAGTGGCTAGACTAGACATTGACAGTCCTAGAAGCATTGATCAAAGGATAGGTTTCCTCTCTTCTAAATCCTGTGAAGGTGTGTGCACTGGCTTTGCCCTTGAAGATAGAGAAAGTCTCAAACACCTGTGGGCAAAACCAGCAAGGGAATCAAAGAAGAGACTTTTCCTGCGCACCTTGCTGAGGAAGCCCTTTCTTCACTGACCGAAGGAGATCAATATATTTGTAACTGGGAAACAACCTGTTAGTGGGTCAAGAAAAGCATCGTAATGACTCAGACACAACACACAATTTTAAATGTCTGTGTTTGCTTTTAGATCCTAAGCATTCAAAACCATAACTGAGTATGAAAACATTCAACCAAGGTGTCATCTGGGTGACAGAACCAAGATTAGGGAGAGGAGAGTCTCCGGGAAAGCAGGATAATTGTGTTGCAAATACAGCAGCTACACTTGTAAAAATGATATTAGGAAGCATCAGTGAGTGAAAACTTGGGAATATGCCCTTGTTATACTCCTGTCACTGTGCCTTGCTGCTCCACACACAAAGACATGACCATCTTTTTCAGTGTTTGTAGAAGGAGCTTCATCTTTCCAGGGGAATATAGAAGTGTTTACCAGGGAAATTGGTGTCTCTGGTGAAGTCTTTTTTTTTTTTTTTTTTTTTTTTTGGTACCAGGAATCAAACTGAGGACCTTCAGCTTGCTACGCAGGCACTTGTGCAGCTGAACTATACCCCCAGCCCTCTCTGGTGAAGTCTTGAATGTTCCTTTTGATTCTAGAATCTCTGATGTTTTGTGCATCCAAACATCATCAGACCAATATCAAAATGGGGAGATAAACTTGTACTGAAAGCTCTTTACAAGCCAGAAACATTTATGTCATTGATCTCATTCAAGTTACAGAACAGTCCTGGGTAGAATATATTACTATCCTTACAAAGTGTACTGTAGCTATAGGACCTAGGCAATGTGCTCAAGTTTACCTAACCATTAGGCTGTACGGGAGTCGCAGCAGGGTAAGTTCCATGGTTGCAGTCCCTTGTCTATACCATGCTTCCTCTGATTACACTGAGGAACCAGCTTAGTCTTTTCACATTATTTATTTCTATGCTCTCTTTTCTTACAGGATGAACTGTGAGTTTTGTTATATGACTAGTGGTTCCAAGGTACATTACAGAGCCACAGCGGTTATTACCCACGTCAAGTAGCACAAGTCTATCTAGTAACCCCTTTTTGAGCTATTTCTTGAAGCTCAGATCTTGGAAAAGATCGAATGGTTTTCAAAGCATTCCTCTGCTGTGGTTTTACACAAAGTAAAACGAACATTTTGGAATCTTCCTTTGAAGATTAACCAGCTGAAAAAGGCAGCATTCATTACCCCTTAAAGTAGATCCCTTTTCTCCACCGGACCTATGCTTTTTTCTAAAAGAGTGCTGTGGCACGGAGATCAGCTAATGCTTCACAGCATGGCCACAGTGAGTTAAAGTTCTTCCACCTTCTACCATTCAGGACCAGAATATTATCTTGGCAGATCATCCAAACATTGTTGCTTTCTTCTTGTTCCCTAAAATTTGCCAGTTTTAGTACTCGCCTTGCAGTTGAGGCTGCTTTCGGGTGAATACAAAGGCTCCACTCAAACTCACTTACAGAAGAAAGGAAGCTATTTTAGGGCTGTACTTAGCTTCCTGGGTGTGGAACTAGAGGATGCCCAGATGGCATCTCTCATGATCCTTCTTCTGAGTTGCATCATCTCTCACCTCTCTGCTTTTCTCTATGAATTCCCTCTTGTTCTTTCTCTGAGGAGTTCCATCTTTTTAGAAAAAGAAAAAAAAACAAAAAACAAACAAACTAACAAGACAAAACAAAACAAAAAGGCCCAAACCAAAAAAAACCAAGGAACTTCATTTTATTGATAATTACTTTTTGAAGTCCAGCTAGTGCATTGATTGGTTAAGGGACAGCGTTCCTTCACTGTTTCAAAGTACCCTCTTACAAATCAGAGAGTCAGAGTTAGTGTTGTATATCAGCATAGTCTTTTCTAAATACTTCTTGTTGATTTCATGACAGAGTAGAGGCGGAAGTGAACTTTCCCGTGGGGAAACTTGTTACATACACAAGATATCCACATGTGCTCCATTATTCTGTCAACCCCACCCCGACCCCCCCAAAGTCACTGCAATCACCTTCTTCACCCATCACCTCTTGGGAGTTACCAAGCAGTCACCTGAGAGAGGTAGTTATAGTTATCATGTGTGCTGTCCCAGCTCTAACTGGCCAAGCCCACCGAGACCCACACTGGGAAGATTTTTCTTTTTTTCCTCATATATTTGGGTGCACATTGGTTTTACAGATTAATGGGTTTCATTTGTCAGATTTAAATATGTAAATAACATACTTTAATCATTTCACATCTAAAACTCCCCTTCTCCCACTTTCATTCTTAGTTTCAGTTTGATTTGGGGAAGTTTTCATGTATAAAATGTATTTTGGCCGTGCACATTCCCACCATCCCTGCCCTTACATCCTTCCCCCTTCTTTCCTTTCTCTTGTCTAATAGTCTCACTTCTACCTTCTTGTTGTGTTTTACAGAGTCCATATGTTAGGGAGAGCATGTGCTATTTGTCCTTCTAGCTTACTTCACTCAGCATGATCATATCCAACTCCAGACGCATCCTTTTTGTCTAAAGACGACTTAATTTTGTTCTTTTTGTAGTGTTGAACAGTACTTTCCCATGTGTATGCACCACGTTTTCTTTATCCATTCATCTCTTGGTGAGCACCCGGCTGGTTCCATACCCTGGCTATTGTATACTGTGTCACAGTAGGCATGGATGTGCAGGTATCCCCATAGTACGCTGACTGTCATTCCTTCAGGTATATATGGAGGAGTAGCATATCTTGATCAAATAATGGTTTTGATTGTAGCATTTTGAAGAACCTCCATGTTGATTTCCACAGTGGCTCTACCGATTTACATTCCAGCAGCAGTGTAGAAGGGCTCCTTACTCGTCATACTCTCACCAGGAATTTTGTTCTTCACATTCTTTTTTTATTTGAAAGAGTAAAGAATTAAAACATATTAACAGACACACAGACATTTAACAAAACAATACAAGCAATGCAGAGTATCAGACGAGGTAATAGGAAATTAACAATGGTGGTTGTATTACATGTAGATATCCTCACATTGTTTTACTCAGATAAACAAATATAAGCATGTAAGATTGATCAAAGAATTAAACATTAACTGTTCCTCTCAATAAAGTAATAGAAATAAGTAGAGCGACTATTTTAGTTATCCTGTGTATACTTACATACTTATTTTCCTTCCTTCCTTCTTTCTTTTTCTTTCTTTCTTTCTTTCTTTCTTTCTTTCTTTCTTTCTTTCTTTCTTTCTTTCTTTCTTTCTTTCTTCCTCTTCCTTCCTTCCTTCCTTCCTTCCTTCCTTCCTTCCTTCCTTCCTTCCTTTCCTTCTTTCTTTCTCTTTTCTCTTTTCCCTCATCCCAGTTGTCCTTTCCTTTTGAATAGTTTCTTTCCTTTTCACACTATCTATTGTATCTTTTAGATTTTATTCACTCTTTCAGGTTCTTACACTAGTGAGACAATACAGTGTTTACACATGCAGTTCTGGCTTATTTCACTTATGAGTATGGTCTCTAGTTGTGTCCTTTTACCTATTTGTAATAGCTAAATCATGGAAGCAACCCAAATGCCCATCAACTGAGGAATGGATAAAAAAGTTGTGGTATTTCTATATAATGGAATATTACTCAGCTATAAAGAAAGAGAAACTCAAGGCTGTTTTTCTCATTCTTGATGACAGCCATGCTAAATCACTGAAATGGATCTCATTGCACTTTTTAATTTCCTTAATAGATAAAGATGTTGAACATTTTTCATGCACTTACTAGCCATTTGAGCATCTCCTTTTGAGGAGTGTTTGTTTATTTCTTTTGCCCATTAATTGACTAGGCCATTTGATCTGTTGCCATTAAGTTTGAGATTTTTTATATATTCTAGATATTAATCCTGCCAGAGAAGAAGCTGGCAACAATTTTCTCCCATTTGGAGGGTTGTTGTTTCACTCTGTTTCCCTTGTTGGGCAGAAACTTTTTAATTTTATATTGTCCATTTGTTGAGTCCCAATATTATTTCCTGTGCTATTGAGTCTTATTGTAGAGAGATTAGGGGAGAGAACACAAGAAAAAGGATACTCATAGAAAATGGAGAACCAAAATTATCCTTTTTGGAGACAATATGACCCTATACATAGAAGACCCTAAAAGTTCCACCAAGACTTTTAGAGATGATAAATTCAGCAAAGTAGCAGGATATAAAATCAACATTTAAAAATCAATAGCTTTTCTATATACCAATAATAAATTGCCTAAGAAAGAAATTAGAAAAAAATTCCATTCACAGTCATTCAGAAAAATTCCTAGGGATCAATCTAACCAGGAAGATGAAAACCTCTATGTAAAAGTTTCAGAACAATCAAGAAAGAAATTGAAGAAAACAGTCAAAGATGGAAATATTATAGACAGCTAAATTAGGTGGAGAGTAATATGCAGTCAGAGAGGGATTAGGCTTTCAAGGAAGTCCAGACAAAACATAAAGAGATCCAAAACTGTGAGTGGAATGGGGCTGGGGATATAGCTTGGGGCATAGCACCTGCCTGGCATGCATGAGGTCCTCAGTTTGATTCCCGGTACCACCCCCCCCTCCCAAAAGAATTGTGACTGGGAGCAAATTTGAAGAGATCCAGGTCTCAGGATGGTGAAGTTTATCTCATCGGGCCTGTGAGATAAACAGCAACTTGAGATTATACTGTAACTAGCACTGCATGGACCAGTAGGCCCAAATAGGCATCAGACACATAGGAGGCTGACGAGAACATCTAGACTCATACTCCCCTCCCTTTTGATGAATTCTTTCCACATATCTTTGCAACATGACTCATTTCCCTATGGATCAATATTAGCTAAGTGACTGTATTTGTTATCCTATAGGTTGATTATAGTTTGACGCAGGTTGTAACTGTGCTGTGATTTTGCTTTACAAATTACCCCTCAAAAGGGCCTCAGTGGCCACTCATTTAAGACCTCCTTGGAAATCCAGGAGCTGTTCTTTTCCTTATTTCCAATGAAATTCTTCCAACTTCCTCCTTTGGATCACAACTGCATTCTTTTATGTTGTGAGACAACAAATGGCACATTTGACATCTAATGGGTTAGGAGTTATAGTTTTCCATATGAGGGAGACCTCCTCTGTTCATAGATTGGCAGAATTAGTGTTGTAATAATGGCCATACCACCAAAAGCAATCAACAGATTCCATGTAATACTTATCAAAATACCAATGATATTCTGCACAGAACTAGAAAAACCAATTCCAGAATTCATATGGAAACTCAAATGATCCAGAATAGCCAATGTAATACTAAGCAACAAAAGCAAGGTAGGAGGCATCAAAATGCCTGATTCAAAATTATACTATAAAGCCATAGTAACAAAACAGCATGGTTCTTGCACAAAAATAGATGTGCAGGCCAGTGGAACTGCATATAAGATACAGAAACAAATCCATTCAACTGCAGCTGTCTGACTCTGGACAAAGGAGCCAAAAAGTATACGCTGGAGAAAACATATAACAAATGGTGCTTTGTAAACTGCATGTCTACTTGTAAAATTGAGAGTAAATCTCTAGATCCTGTGCAAAACTCAATTCAAAGCGCATCAAAGACCTAGGTATAAGACTTGGAACTTTGAAACTGCTAAAAGAGGGGAAATAACTAAAGCCATAGACACAGACAAAGGAGCAATTTAGGGAAAAACACTTTAAGAATAGCTTTTCAATAATAGATATTAATCCTACTAACTTCTGACACTGGTAATTAGAAGGGATTGGGGAATGTTCCTGCTGGCACATGCTCTGAGAATCGTGGATGTTGTAGTCAGGGTTTGCAAGGGAAATAATTTAATACAGCACTATAATTGATAGGATCATTTTTTAATAGTCACCCAAAGAGTCAAATACAAAAGAGCGCAGAAAATCTGTCCACACATTAAAGACCCAAATACTCCAGCTGGGGGCCTGGATCCCATGGCAATGTCTCACATGAATCTATCTGATGACCTAGAACCCATGACAATGTTTCAGGCAAATCTGTTTTATGGATCTGCACTGGGAAGGCCCAAAGGTCAGTGGTAGAAGCTAGAAAGTCTGTGCAAGTGGGATGAAGGATCTGTACCAACAGGCTGAGGGATCTGGACTATATCCAGGAACCAACACTCAAAACGAGGGCTAGGATTCTTCTGAAAAGCACCACAGCCATCCTCAGCAACAAGGTCCTGAGCTCCTCCAATGATTTGAACAGCCAAGTTCATATCAGGAAAGCCACCATGACAAGCTCCTCCAGGAGAACCAACAGCACCATCTTTTGCTCTCCAGTTCTCCTTTTTATGTTGTTGGCAACAATCCTCAAGTGGGCCCTCCACACCCAGCACCAGCTGATTCAGTTCAGCTGGGCATTACAAGTTGACCACCAGTTGTCAATCCAACACACTCGGTATAAGGAGGTTTGCTTTGGGACTGTCTGATCTGCTGAACTGAAGACTAAAGTGGAGTTCTGGGCATGTGGGCAGAGATGTCAATTTGGGTCTGTCTGACATTAGGGTCCTTCCACTCAGTCAGGGGCACTCTTTTCTCATTTTAAAGAGAAAAGGACAAAAATAAAATAACCAAAACAAAGACAGAAACAAAACAACACAAAAACTATAAAAGTGATACAGAACAAGATGATAGGAAATTAACAATGGTTGTTATGTTACTTATTGTTATCTTCAAAGCAGTTGCTGAGATGATCAGATATAGGCATGCAAGATTGATCAATTAAACATTAACTCTTCCTTTTAATGAACCAATGGAAATTAGTAGTACAATTATCTTAGCTATTTGTGTGTGTATGTTTGTGTGTATATATATATATATATATTTTTTTTTTATTTATTTCCCTTCCTTCTTTTTTTCTTTTCTTCTTTCCCAAATCCCAGTTGTTCTTTCTTATTGAGCACCTACTTTCCCTTTCACAATATCTATTGTACCTTTGAATTGTATTTACTCTTTCAAATTCTTACACTAGGGAGACAATATGGCGATTTATACATGTGGGTCTGATTTATTTCACATATGAATATGGTCTCTCATTGTGTCCATTTACCTATAAAAGCCTTTAGTTTGTCTTTCTTTATAGCTGAGTAATACTCCATTGCATAAAAATACATTTTTCTCATCCACTCCTCAGTTGATGGGCATTTGGATTGTTTCCAAGATTTTGCTATGACAAATTGTACTGCTAAAAATATGAGTGCACAAATATCAATGTAGTATGGTGTTTTTAATTCTTCTGTGAAAATACCCAGAAGGAGAATGACTGGGTTAAATGGGACCTCTAATCCTAATTTTTTGGGGAAACCACATTGATTTCCACAGTGGTTTCACCAGTCTACACTCCCACCAACCATGGAGAAGGGTTTCTTTTTCCCCACAGCCCCTCCAGCACTTGTTGGTTAATTTCTTGATGGTAGCCATTTTATCAGGGTGAGATGAAATCTCAGTGTTGTTTTAATTTGCATCTCTCGAATGACCAATGATGGTGAACATTTTTTCATATACTTATTTTCCATTTTTATTTCTTCATCTGAGAAGTGTATATTTATCTCAGATATTCATTTTTGGATTGTGTCTTTAAATTTGGGGGTCTGAGTTTTTTCAATTCTTTATATGTTCTAGATAGAAGTCCCTTGTCTGAGGGACAGTTAGCTAAAATGTTTTCCCACTCTGTGGGTTGTCTTTTCACTGTATTGGTGATTTCTTTTGAAGTACTAAAGCTTTTTAGTGATCCCAACAAATGTGATCCCATTTGTTGATTCTTTGAAGTGTATCCCATACAGTTTGGGCTTTGTTCATGAAGACTGTGCTTACCCCTATGTCTTCAAGATTTTGACCTACTTTCTCTTCCAGTAGATTTAGTTATTCTGATTTACTATTTAAATTTTTGATCCATTTTGACTTTAGTGCAGGGTGATAGACATGGGTCTAGTTTCAGTCTCTGGCATGTAGAGAGCTAGTTTTTCGAGCATCATTTATTACAGAGGCTATCTTTCTTCCAGTAAACACGTTTGGCCCCTTTGTCAAAGATAAGGTGGCTGAGTGTGTTTGTAGTTGTGTCTGTATCCTCTAATTTATTTCACTGGAGAGACTCTTCAGTGCACTGTAGCAGTCCTTAAAGCTCATTGTTTTAGTTATTTTTCTTTCATTACTGAGACAAAATACATGACACCCAAATAGGGGAAAATTTATTCAGCTCAGTTTGTAGATGTTTCAGTTCATAATTGACTAGCTCCAAGGCCAGGCGCTATATGAGAGAGGGGCCACAATTCATGGCAACAGAAGACAGCAAAACAACCAGAGAGAGAAGAAAGAGAGATTTAACAGCCACTTCCTACCCCTTTTATAGTGGATCTAAACTCCTGGGATTAGAGCAGTGCCAGTCCAGTCCTTGGACTAATCCAGCAATTACCTACCATTAATGCCAGCACCTTTAATTGTAGTATTGCAGTATGTATCAGTCACATACAATTCTAGATTCAGTCACCTCCAAAGGAAGAAAGCTATGATCTCATGAGGCTTTGGGGGGACATGTAGACACAAACCATACCTCTCAGCAATGTGAGGAAACTCCTGGCTGACATTAGTGCTTCACCAGGAGAGAGGTTGGACCTTCAGATGAATGGAGGTTGGGAAAGTGGGCTGTGTCTTCAGCTTTGACTTATTGTAAAGACCAACTAAGATGCGGAATCTCTGTTCCCTTACAGAACAACTGCTCTAGCCCAAGATCTCTTACCAGGGCATGGTGCTTCCCAGCCATCTAGAATATCAAAGCCTGTCTTGCAGGCTACTTTGAAAAATGCTAGCATTTTCAAGATTTAAGCAGTAGGAGCTGAAATGCTCATTCATTAAGAAATGGAGCTGCTGCTCTGTATCATGAAATGGGATCTCAAAGGTGCTTATGCTGGTCAGTGCTTACATGCTATAGAGGTAATTGTTGCAGTATTGATTTTTCTCCTGTCTCCTGCTGTAGCAAACTGCCAACTTAATCTACAAGAGCTCAGGCTAATGCTTGACGTCCTGCTTCCTGGAGAGTGGAGTGTCAGTTTTGTCTTTCAGGAGTTTCAGGCATTGTCTCCCACAGTGCATGCAGTCCTCTTAAAGGTGTCACTTGAAAGCACTGGCTTTGTCTTTTCATAAAGGGGTACATTTAACACTGTAAATGTCAGATGCCATCACATGCTGTCACCAGTATCTTTTAGTCAACCAGTTACTTGCTTACTGCAGAACCTGCCTCTTTACTTCAGTGCTCATTGCAGTCCCCTGCCATTTTCCTAGGAAGCACCACAGAGAAAGGACTTGTTTGAAAGTATGGAGGCTGGGGGAGGTGAGAGGGAAGAGGATCCAGGGAAAGGAAATATATGTCTCTGCTTCCCTTTGACATGAGATGATGGCAGGCAAAGCACAAGGATGAGTGAGAAGTGGCTTCCCATCAAGGGTTAGGGATTCTGCATCCCCATGGCTTCGGTGTGCCTGTGCTTTGCTGGGCTGAGAACCACGTCGGCTCTTCCAGCACGCTTCTGCAGAAGGCATCTTCATACCAGGCTTGATGTGGTTTGTTTACCTTCGCAGTGGAGACAGTCTGACTAGCTTGGCTCAGCCTCACAAGGTCTTTCCTCACTCCTGGATTTCCCATTTGTTTAACCAGCAGTGGACAGATTGTTAAATGAAGATGCCACTGATGCTTGATAAGGGAAACTCCAAAAGTGGGGAAAAGGCTGGAATAAGCCCTTAAGTTATTAACTTTCTCTGGTAAAAGTGATTTAAAAAGCATGAAACCCTGATCTCATTTATTAGTGATTCCAGTGACTCATCAGTTATGGAAATGCACTGACTATACTGGGGAGCACCTTGAAAGAAAAACACTCCTTCTAGACTTGTTTTTATTGGTTTATGTCACGGCAGAGTTCTAGAGTTTAGTAACTTTTGGAGAATCTACTAAAGGCAGGTGATTGCATAGGATGCTTTAATGAGATCTTGCAAATAATATTTTTTTTTTTTTTGCGGTACTGGGGATCGAACTCAGGACCCTGCGCTTGCTAGGCAAGCGCTTATTCCACTGAGCTATATCCCCAGCCCCAATTTAATGAGATCTTGGAAGACAATCTCTTTGATGTTCTCAGTTCTAGGAAAAGCCATCTTTCTTCTGAGGCACTGTTGACTTTATCACACATACCTTTTCACTCTCATAAAGGATTCTGGTTCACTCTTTCTTTTGGCTTCCAGAAAACTTTGAACAACTTTATAGGCAACTTCCATAAGATATATAATGCCATAAGGTATGTATTCTAATGTGTTCACTCTCCATCTAGCTTTACTTGATATTCCCTTTGGTGTTGTTGTTTCCTTAAGTAATCTCTTCATTAACCTACCCACACGGTCATTATTAGGTCTCTATAACTCCATTTTTAAAGAGCCCTCTTAAGACCTTGCTGCTTTCTGCAGAAGGGGAGCTATAAATTTCAGCTGCTCCTGTACCCTCATATAAGTTGAAAATATCACTAAATTAAAAATGGTTTTTAATACCCCTAAGCTACCAAATGCAAATAAGCTATGTATTTCATATTACACTGTAGAATATTTGTTGTTCACCCTCATAATCATGGGGCTGGATGGGAGGTGTGGTACGCTGCCACTCCTAAGCATTATGAGAGGTATCATAGCATGTATCGCTCGCTAACCCTGGAGAAAGGTCAAACTTCAAAGTATTACTGAGTCCATATCACCTTGGCACCACTGTGAAGTTAAAATATATGCAATGTGATCAAACACTAGTGTGAATCTTAAAATTTTAAACATTTATTGCAAGAAAAGATACACTGTTATTAATCACTCTCAGAATACTCCCCCTCACTTCAAACTCATCCTATTGCCCTGAAGCCATTCTGGAAGTCGTTTTCTGTGAGTGGTTTTAGTTGTACTGTAGTGGCTGCCTCAATGTCCTAAATAGAGTCAAAACGTTTACTTTTTATGTTGACATATATATTGACTTTGGGGAAAAAGCCAGAAGTCACATGGTGCTAGTTCCAGTGAATATGGCGCATGAGGACGCTTCACTGTGTTCTTAGGAACCAGACTTTCCATAAAATACCGCTCAGCAGCAGCATTCATGTTCTTTTTTTATCACACCTTGTAGAGACACTCAGGAAAGAAGACTCCCAGAACTGCTTCAGAAAGTGACAAGCATGATGGACTAAGTGTGCTTGTATAAGTTTGTATTTTTATGATTGATGGCAACATGTCTTTTACTGTAGTGTTATTTATTTATTTAGGTATTAAAGCAAACTCTCTCATATTTACTTTTTTAAATATTTAAAAACTTGGCTACTTTTAAATCCTTACTGCCTTAAAATGTATTTCAAAGGAACAGCATTAATTAAGCATCATTTCACATTCACTCCATCAATAGTAGCTGTTGAATGAGTGAATGTGCAGGAAATTATCATTTTTTTGAAGTGAAAAAGAATTTATTTCAACTTTAATATATTAAAGCAAATCAAATAGCCACTTTATCTGACAGAGTAGTCCAGCAAAATACTACAATGAAAACTAGGAGCTTAAAATATACTTGACAAACAGCTTGCTTATGAGTTAAAACTTCTACATTGAATTAAAATACTTTAGGCAATATGCTAACAATTTTAGGCCATTTAGCAGCTACTAATACATTGGAGCCATAACTGAATGAATTATCTCCCAAAGTGTGCTGAAAGTACTGTTCTACCACTCAGGTAAACTTTTTTATTTTTTTTTTGGCTTTTTGAGACAGGGTCTCGCTATGTAGTTCAGGCAGTTCTTGAGCTCACTTTGTAGCCCAGGCTGGCCTTGAACTCACAACGATCCTCCTACTTCAGCCTCCAGAATACTGAGATTATAAGCATGAGCCACCATGCCCGGCCTCAGGTAAACATTTTAAGTCAGGGACTTTCTCCCCTTTCTAAGTGTGGCTACATTTTTATTACTTACATATCCTGAACTATTAAGTAAATTTTAATAATATACTTCATCCAAAGCCACATGAAATTTTGTGTATGTTATATAATAAAATTTATTAAAGTAGTTTTGCAATTACAGATAATTAATGTATCGAACAAAAATAAGCCAACTTCATGTACTAGTTTTCCAAAATGTTCTCTCTATGAAAGCAAAAATGGTACCGTGCAGACTAAAGTCTTTTGGGACTGTAGTCGTGTTACAGCGGTTCTATCTGATTTGTAATAACTGTCTATCTGATCTGTACTAAGACTGTGTGAATTTGGGAGCTCCTACAGAGGTACACTTACCTGGGTAATGAGTAATTTTTTTTGTAGGGATACTCTTATTCCCCAAGTTACACACAAGAACATAATAATTACAAAAATACATCACAACTAGATTTCACTCATCATTTCTATCACAAGCCATGAATAATGACATTAGTCTTTTGTGTACATTAAAAAGTTCTTCTTCTTGCATTTAAACATTCACCACATATTTCAATCATACTGTGTAAGTCAAACCATCATAAGGTGTGGATAGTCTGTAGCATAAGGCCAAAATGGAATTTTCAGTGTAACTAAATTAGTTTACTCCATTGGCATGAGGAAGAAGAGTTTTTAGTGAAGATTAGTTGAATTGTAGACCAAATGAAATGGGAGGCATTTCTCTCATATCACTTTAATTTCTTTATTTTCTTTTTTCCTCTCTTATTTCCTAAGAAGCTGGTATAGTAAATCAGAAGCAGTAAGTGTCTCCTGTCTGGGTGACTCCCTGATTTGGGGTACCAGTTATGAATCTAGACAAGGCTCCTAGAAAAGGAACCTGGATCACTGGTCTCTAAATTCATCCTTAAAGAGTCAAGTTTACTAGGTACCTATCATAGCTCTGGTCCTGCTCATCAAGGTCACTGGGTAAAGTCCTCAATAAAAAAGAATCTATGTGGATCTGGAGCACACTCTGTGCCTCTGTTTCTTCTGATGGCCCTCGGAGTGGTGCTAGGCAACTGAAACTGGGATTTGGGTCCTTGCCACAGAGAACACAATAACTCTAAAATTTCCTTATCTATTTATTTAATCTTGCTAGATTGTATTTATTTTTGAAAACTGCCTCAAATCCCTTTGTGAGAAAAACAAGAAGTGTGTGCATGGATGAAAGAATATAGAACCATAATGAAACTGAGAGGGAAGTAAGCCCTATACCCAGGGATGCCAAAGCTCTCCCACGCAGTGAGTTACCACAGTGCCTGAAATCTAACCACCAGAGATATGTCTGTGAGATGAGGAGGATCAAAAGAAGCACATTTTCTCCCACACTCTGGTAATTTATGATTGTACTTTCAAGTACTTTGTAAACTGAAAGCTCTGTATAAACCAAGAGAATTGTAATGTTAAGGGAAATGAGTTCAAGTCAAGTAATGGATTAATCTGGATTAGATGACTGTTATCATGGAAGTCAAAATGAAAGAACTTGGCACAATGAAGCAGAAGATAGGTAAGTCACAAAAGCAAGGGGGAAATGATACTTCGGGAAAGGAATGAGACCCATTGTGCAACCTGGGTGGGTAGAGTCAGCCATGGTGTGATGAGTAATGAAGCCATTCAGAGAAGAAGACCCCCTCTCCCACAGGAGACTGCATAAATCCTAAGGAGTATGGTCTGGAAGCCAGATGAGCCAGGGTAATTCGCCCTTCTGCCACACACACTGCCGGAGCTGTGTGCTCTTCATCAGGTGACCACGTTTCTGTGCTACTTTCCCATTTATAAAATGGAGAAAATAGTAGAATGATTCTCATAAGCAACAGTGAAGACTGAATAAATTGATGTAAGAATTTAGAGCAGTGCCTGACATGCAGTAGTCATCACACTGATTCAGTGAAACATGCGGGAAACAAAAGGCGATCGAGGCGAGGACTGGGTATCATGGAGGTTGCAAATTGCCTGTGATGTTGACTTTAGTCTGTGCTTATTTCTCCATTTTAAGAAACATATATCTAAGGCAGAAGTACAAGAAAAAGAAATATTAGAAGTGGAGAGTTCAGTGAAGCACAGGGTGTACCAATTCAGTGGTGGGGGATAGAGGGAAATTTGGAAAATGTTTTAAGATAAAAACATTTGATGACAGGCGGAGTGATAAGGGTAATCTTTAGTTTTTGCTTTTTAGAGGGACAGGTAAGATAGCCCTTGAATGCTGTGAATTGTTGTTACTCAAGTACAGGTTCCTGATGGTTGTGGAAAGGTGTCTTGGCCTGTGGTGAGCACAGGTGCTGGGTGGAAGAAGATGGACATGTATAGTGAGTGGCTAGAGACAGGACGTGGCCTTGGAGAACACAGGTTCTCTTCTGTTACTGCCCAACAGAAACGATGAGAAACACAGATGTAGCTTAAAAGTTTCTAACAATTTTATTAAAAAGAAACAAAATAGATAAGAGCACAAGTAAGAATACACTTGACTTAATCCAATGTATCTAGAATATTATAACTTCAATAAGCAATCAAATAGAAAAAATGATATATTTTACTTTGGTTTTGCTTTTAACTGAGTCTTTGAAGTCTATTGTGTATTTTATACTTTCTTTACAATTTAATTTAGGCTAGACACATTTCAGGTGCAGAATAGATAAATGTGATGAGTGGCTAGTCACTTTTAGTACAGCTAGGTCTGTGCTTTCAATAAGAAAAATCTTTCTCATTAACCTTTGTCTTGGGGTACATAGTGCTTGTGTCCACTAAATTGATGTTCAGTTAATTTACTTTAGTTATCTATGATTAACTTGCATTAAGTTTCCACTCTTCATTGGCCATTTGATGAGATACTGCAGATACAAAGGTGTCTACGTGGAACATACTTTTATAACTCAAGTAAGTTTTAACTGGGTTGAACTCATTCTTGCTGTCCAAATTGAATTCAGTCATATCAAACTACTTTAAAAATTATCAGTTGAAAACCTGGAGCAAATGGTTTTAAGGCAGCACAAACCTCTCTTAACAAGAGAAGAGATTTCTAGTTCCTTTGGATTACAGATTAATTACAATCACAAAAATAGTTATGACCTCAAACAGTTCTTAAATTATTTGACAACTTAATTTTATTTGGTGTTATCAGTCAGTGCCTACTAGCAAAGCAGAATTAATGCAAGATATTCAAATGCATTAGAATTTATAAGACTGGCTTACAGTGGCTTCGCAGAGTCAGATGTGGAGAAGTGTAAAAGGTCTGTCCGTGGACTGGAGATCCAAAGGATCTGGCTGAAGCCCTGGAGTGTCCTGTGCTGGTCCATCTAAGGAGGCTGAATGGTCTGCGCTTGGCTGCCGAAAGCTCTGTACCGGAAGCCAAGGGACGATGTCCACGGTGAAGGTGAAAACTGGGGCTCGTCCGAAGAAACAGAAGCAGACTTCCTTCTTCATTTCCCTTTCATTTCAGTCAGGTGACGAGTCTACCTAGGGTGGGTCTTCTGTTTTCCGTAAATGCCCTCAGCACACCCAGAACTCTGCTGATCCAGTTTAGTTGGGTGTTCCTTACTCAAACTGAGACATTCGGTTAACTATCACATCTGGGCTAAGTACTATATGATAGCCATTTCAAAGCAGCTCAATACCTTCTTTTCTGTTCAGAGCTGAGCAGTCTGGTCCTGATGGTATTGAGTATTTTTAGTCACATTTCAATAGATATATATTGCTAGACTCAATAACACCATAACATAGAAAGTTGAAACTGGGTAACAAAAATTGGGCTCTATAGTCACAACTGCTCTGGCAAGAAGCTAGATTTTAGCCTGAGCTGGCAAGCTATTGTACAAAGATTCCTCATATTCGAATGAAGGAATGCTTGTTCACAGTAAGAGGTGTATGTGTGGAACACTGATTTAAAGTTAAGTAAGTGTAATTATAAGCTTTGGTGAGAGATGATAGTAACCTTAGCTTTGCTAAATGATTCCCTGTCCTTAGGGCAATGCGTAAGTGGTGAGAGATGCAATAGTCAGCTCCAGTTTAACGTGGGGGCAGTTGAGGTTCCTGTCAGCTGAGCAAATATCTGTGCTCAATACTACTAATACTGCACCAGACTCTGGGCTTCAGGTCTCAGACAGAGGCCCGTGGGGAGGGTCACAGTAGCCTCAGGCCAGGAGGAGGGAGGTAAACATGCACTGCTGAAATGACAATCTCCATGGGGATGAACCAGGCTTTCCTTCTTCCACACATTATACTATCACTGAATCCGGGATGCCAGGCGCCACCAGGTAATGTTTTATTAACTAATCTCCCTTTCTTTTAGGTCTTTTCCCCAAACATTCAGTGGCTTGCACTTGGCTACCTACTTAAACAGTAAACATGATGCTTTCTCTCACTTTCTCACCTTCCCCAGTCATATCCTTTCCAGCCACTTTCTGGTTGCTGCAAATTTCTATCATCAGAAATAGGATCTTTTCACTATCTTGTTACTCTGTCTTTTCCATTTTTCTCCCTGTCTTCTCTCTTTTCCATGCTCATCTAATTTCGCCTGGTCATCCAGGGTGATACAGGCCTTGCTTCCTCCTTGACATCTCCTAAAATACATAATTTTGCACTAAAACCTCCAACCCTTTTTAGCATCACATGACTTATCTGTTGCTTACGTTGCCTTGTATTATCTCTTGAGGATTTGAGCAGTGTTAACCTTAACACACCAAGTACCATGAAAGAAATTCAGTAGCAAGAATCACATCTTTGCAATTATTTCCCACAAGTACAGAATTATGAACATAAAATTTCTTGATGTATTCATTCAAAGTGGGTTTTGATGCTTACTACTTGGGCTAAGAAAGAGGGTAAGAGGCCTGGCTTCATGGAGCTTATCATCCAAAGAGAGAAAAATAGAGATGTAAATGAATAAAAAGGTTAGTGTACAGATAAAGCTATAGATTAAATTTTAAGACCAAGGGAGAGCTTCAGGGATTAAGTTAAACGACATTGGGGGTTGGGGGTATAGCTCAGTGGCATAAGCGCTTGCCTGGCAAGAGCAAGGTCCTGAGTTCGATCCCCGGTACCGGAAAAAAAAAAAAAAGTTAAACGACATGAACAGACTTAAGTTGCAAGGAGGAAGAGGTAGCCTTGCAAAGGAACAATGTATCAAATATTTTATCATTTGCATCATTTCTAATGAGACCAGAGAATCTGCCAAACATACTTAGCCCAGGTATGAAGGAAATTTTATAGATCTGCCTTTGTGGGCAGTAAAAGAATATATTGAACCTAAAAATATGTAAAGGAAAAATATCCATAAACTAATGCAAAGACAATTTCCCTCATATTCTGTGAGAAGGAAAATAGATTTAAATGTAATAAAGCAATTTTATGATGAGACTAATAGTCTAGAGAACATTTCAGTAGATTTTTAAAAAATCAAATGGAAGTATAAGAGAGATTTTCAAGGATATTGAGAAAATAAAAGGATGGACATTTCAGAAGCACATTTTGGGGTCTAGATTTCTAGGAAATATGAGGCATGTATTAGGTTCTCCAAGAGACGGTACCATGAGAGATGATGATGACATAATTTTATATGCTATATTATACATCTCTATATTCATATGCGTGACATATATAAAGAATATGTGGAGTGTATATATTCTACCTATCTATCTACAGAGAGACAGAAGGAGAGAGAGAGATTTAAGCAACTGACTCCCTCAATTATGGAGGATGGCAAATTTAAAATCTCTAAACTCTAGGTTTAGGCAAGCAGAATAGAGACTGAAGGAAGAGAGACACTTTGAATCCAAAGGAAGTCTGTTTGTAGAATTTCCCTCTCCTCTAGAAAGGCCAGATATTTTTCGGTTAAGGCCATGAGAAAAAGTGTTAACTATGGAAATCATCCTTTACATGAATCTAAGTTGACTTCTAGGAGCTTAGCTTGGAAACCCAACTGGCCTTTGGCTCTGTTCTTTGGGATCAGAACGTAGGGAAAGGAGAAACTGTGTTAAGGAAAAAAGGTGTGGATTTTACATACATATAGGGAATTCAGGTGAGAACATAATCTGAGTTTGAATAGCCAACAGGACTTCTAATAGAGATATGTGAAATGTTATGGGAGCTTTAAATTCAAAGGTTTGGGAACCAAAATGTGGCCTCATTCGCACACACGTGGGCATATTCTAGAATAACCTCAAAACAATTGACCAAAAGGGGTCCCAAAAGAGAAAGAGCAGTGGGTTAAGGGCGAGAAGGAAGAGCTCCCCCAAACCGGAAGGGCCTAAGCAGAGAAGCAGAATCAAACAGGCACAACTCCCATAATCCAAGGCAAAGAAAGAAACCAAAGAGGATAAAGGATGAATCCTGCCAAAGTAGGGACGATTTTAAAAGAAACCCACCTTCATAAGCCCGTGGTATTTGGCACCAAGACAGCCGTTGGCAACCTTAGCAGGCGCAGCTGGAGAGCAGTGATAGAAAGAGGGGCCAGACTGCAACGGCCTGAAGGGGGAGTGGGAAGAAGGAGAAGAGCAACAGTGACAGTCTTCTTGTAAAACCTCGGCTGAGAAACGGAGATTTAGAAAGACGGAAGACTTTCAAATTTAGTGTCAGACAGACTGGAGCACGTTTAGAGAAAAAAGAGCTAGAACGAAGGGCAGAGAGAAGTTGTAGGAAGAGGTCGTAGATGGAGGACAGTGGGTGCCAGAGGAAGTGGAAGTAAACCATTTCAAGGTCCTCGTCCTGAGGAGCTTCATGACTGGAGGAAAACAAAACTTGACTGCAAAAACAAGTGCACATGCAGTTGGGGAGACTCAAAACTGAACGACTCTATGATGATAGATTCAGTTATCGAAAAATGAATAAGAGCTGAGATCACCATCATAATGATGCCATTGGGATGGAAACTGGTATGGTTTGCTGCAGCCGCTGAAGGTTTGGAACAGCACAAGTAACAGGGAGAGGATAACGTTAAGGGGCCAACTCTACTTAGTGACTGGATTCATAGGGCCTCTATGGTGACTGCTGTGCCTTGTTTCACTAGTCGGGTTGACAGTGCCACAGGAAAGCACCAGTAAAGATTTGAAAGTGTTGGCAGGTAAGTGCCTCCAACAGACAGCAATTTTAAATCTTCCACTCTCTTGTCTTTTTATCTTAGGGTGAGTTTACAGCAAAATCTCTAAAAAATCTTTCCACGCTGCTTCCCTTTAAAATTCTCTTAACTGCGTTTCTTATTTGCCACTCTCCTTAACCATGTCAGCTTAATGTGGAGGGAAGAATAAATAGTTTCCCTTCCAAATGCACAGGTCCCAAACTATTAGATAAATAACAATAGTAGCTTAGCTTTAAATAGTGCATTTCCTTCCAGCAAACCCCCAGAAATCTCAATACAGAATTTTAAAGATATGCATATATGCAGAAATTTGACACAGTGCAGACCTTTCATTGGAAAACTAAATACTATTCATGCTGAGTAGTTTTCATAATTGTTTTCTTTTTGTATTATTGAAAGGGAAGCAAATCTACTTCCTCTGTATTCACAGAAATGGAAATTAGTATTGGAAATAAGCAATTAAAACCCCCAAGAAGATTACATTAAATGCGAAATACAATACGTTAAAAATACCTTATGGAGTAGGCAAAATCTGATATTGAGCCAGGAGGAAAATGGCATAAAGTCCCAGAATTCAAGGACAAGCTTTCCCTGTCCCTTCACTCTCTGCAAGGTGCAGGATTTTCACACATATGGTGTTAGAATCTTTCACTGTTCTGCAACCCCTGGCGCACAACCGTATGTGCTGCAATCCACACATACAACAGGATGAGGTGGCGATTATTTGTCAGGTTTTTCTTGGAGTTTCTTGTAGTAAGGAGTTTTATATCTGCCCCTCTTATTGTAGTTCATTAAATTAATTAGGGGAGCTTTTAAATATTTGACATCTCCCTACTACTTCACCCTGATATATGACCAACTGTTACTCAAGCCTGTGTCCCAGTTCACCACTGTGATCCATGTCAACCATGCAGCATCCAACCAACTAATTGATTAGGCACTGAAGTATACTTTGCTCTGGATGGTTTTGCTCTTCCTTCCAATTTTGAAGTGCCATAATTACTGACTCCTTGTCCTACCACCATTCACTCATTTTCATTAGTTTTGAGATATCAAGAGTAGAATCTTGTCCAGTTTGGAATTTTTCATTTTTCTTTCTGTCCTTATTTTTCTTATGTAGCAAAAGATTCATAAGATAGTCTAGGTAACTTGTGTAATATTTTTGCATTTTGCTAGCTTTATGAAGAATTGATAGCTCAAAATTTATTATCGTTGGCATTACTAGCATTTTGGGACTCATAATTCTATGTTGTGGGGCATTACCTGGGTTCCACTATCTCCCTGAAGTTGTGGTGATGAATAGTATCTCCAGACATAGTCAAATATCCCCTATATTGAAAAATCATTCCTAGTTTAAAGCCATTGATTTAGGAAATATCTGGGAGCTCTGAAATGTACAACCATGACAACAGACTCATTCCTCTAGGAAAAGCAAATAGCATTAGGAAGATCAAGGCATTAATCTCTACCATAGTAATTGACTAATGACTATCAAATACTAGTAATTATGAGAGAGAGAGAGATCAAGTCTATATTCCTACACATCATTCCCTAACACAGTCTTATTTTCCTCTTTATAGTCCCTCTTATATCTTTGCACATTCTATTCCTTCTGTCTCAAATGAATTCATCTCTCTTCTCCTTACTCACCTGCAACCTCAGTAGAAACTTTGCATAAATTTCATTAATATTAATCTCCTGCCAGAATGTTTGTTGCATAATCACTGGAGGGTTCTGATCGGCCTGTATGGCCAAAGACCATTGGTGCAATGCCAGTAGAGAGTGTGTGTCAAATAAAATGTTTCATCACTGAATGAAGAAACACATAAATGAATGAATTATGTTTCAGAGAAGTCCATGAACAGTTTTGATGGGGCTGCATCTTCTTAAATTATTTCTCCTTTCATAAATAGACAAATGTTACTCATTTAGCCTGATTACATCATGATCAGTTCATGCGGCAGCTAAGCTATGAGGTCTTGGCAAGGAAGAACTCCACCTAAATATCTTTATAGTTTCCCCAGGGACCTCTGTGGTTGCCAAGAGCTGATTAACTGCATAACAAAGAACATACAAAAAATGAATAGAAGGATAGATCAATGGGTAGATGGATTGAAATTTTGTGTGATAAACTCCATGAAGATGGAGGTTATAAATTTTCTTTTATGTTGTAGCACTAGATATTCCTCAAGGCTTTCCAGCATGAATCTGGTATGTTTCTTTATTTCATTGTGTTTTCTTTGTTGTTTGTGTCTCAGAGTTGCTCCTGAAGAACACTGACCTGAAGATTAGAAAATACTCAGACTTAGATAATCTGATAAACTTGGAAGAATTTATTGCAAAGCTACTTCTGATAGAATTTTGAAGTGGTTCCTGTTTAGATAATGCATATTTCATCTCCATCAGCCTCCCTTAGACAATGACTTTTAAGTCACAGAAAGGTCTAAATTTGAGATTGACCCATGGCAAAAGATTTACTAATACAAGCCAGAAGTGTTAGCACATGCCTGTAATCCTAACACTTGGGAGGCTGAGGCAGGAGGATTACTGTGAGTTTGAGGCCATCCTGGGCTACATAGCAACATGCTGTCTCAAAAAATTTTTTGTGAAAACTGTGGAAATGGGGTTGTATGCTAAGGGCACATGTTTATTTTAACCTTGCAACTTTATGACATAGATAATGGTGATGGTGATGGTAATGGTGATCATAATGATGACAAAGGACACTTTAGTGAGAACTTAAGTGAATTCTTGATTTGTCAGCTGTCTTAGTTACTTTCTCATGTCTGAGGCACAATACCCAGTTCCCATAACTCTCAGCAGAATGGGTTTATTTTGACTCACAGTTTGCAAAAGTTTCATTCCACAATCAGCTGGGCCCCAGGCAGGGCAGCGTGCCAGAGGGGCATGATAGAGGAGAAACAAGCAGTGGTGAGGCAGCAGGAAGCAGAGAGTGAAAGGAGTAGCTGGAAAAAGATAATCCCTTCCAGGCCACACCCCCAGAGACCCATGTCTTCTCACCAGATCCCATCCGCTCACATAAAATCAGCTACAAACCCATCAGTAGGCTCATCCCCTGAGCACTATTATACCTCTATGATCCAATCACTTCCCTATGATAATAGCTCCACCTCTGAGTTCATGAGGCTTTGGAGAAACATCTGATTCCAAGCAGTAAGGCAGCCATCTACATTCATTATGTTACCTTGTCCTTGTAACTACTCTAACAGGTATCATTACTAAGGGTCATAAAATGAAGCTCAGAGAAATTAATTCCTGGATCTAGATTCCTATTCTATTTCTGTCCTTTTGTACTGGAGCACTAAAGAAAGGAGGCAATCATAACGATGGATCACCATTTTTATACACTGTGTTTCCAAGATTAAACCCTAAAACTGTGGTTTACCATGTTTAGGCTCAATGGTGGCCAGCATCTGTTGTCACTATACATGTGAGTTAATATTCATGCTACAGAAATTTGAAAACATATTCTATTTTTTGTATCAATTTCACATACATTTTCTCCTTTTATATTAAATACTTTTTCTTCAAGAATCATATCTCTTTTTTATCCATTCCTCAGTTGATGGACATTTGGGTTTTTTCCAAGATTTAGCTATGACAAATTTCACTGCTATAAACATGGGTGCACATATATCTCTGTGGTATGAGATTTTTAGTTCTTCTGGAAAAATACTCAGAAGGGGAATAGCTGGGTTAAGTGGGACTTCCAATCCTAGTCTTGTGAGGAATCTCCAAACTGATTTCCACAGTTTCACCAATCTGCACTCCCAGCAGCAGTGGAGAAGTGTTCCTTTTTCCCCACAGCCTCTCCAGCATTTGTCATTGGTGGATTTCTTAATGATAGCCATTCTTTGGGGGGTGAGATGAAATCTCAGTGTTGTTTTAATTTGCATTTCTCAAATGACTAATGATGTTGAACATTTTTTCATATATTTATTTGCCATTTGTATTTCTTCATCTGAGAAGTGTGTGTTCAACTCAGATGCCCATTTTTAAATTGGGTCTTTGAATTTTGGGGGCCTGATTTTCAAAAAAATTCTTTATATGTTCTAGAGATGAGTTCTTTGTCTGAGGGGCGGTGGGCGGTCGGATAAAATTTTTTCCCAATTCATGGGTTTTCTTTTTACTCTGTTGGAAAGTTCTTTTGATGTGCAGATACTTTTCAATAAGATGAGATTCTAGACGTTGATTTTCTGAAGTGTCCTATCATTTGATTTGAAACCCCACATCATTTTGAACGTCCTTGCTTTGTTTTGTTCATATTTTGCTATTGTTCTTTTTTTGGTACTATTTTCTTTAAAATAAAATATTTTTAAAAAGAATCATATCTCACTCTACAGATCAGGATGCTAATACTTAATCCAAAGGCTGTAGCCAGATAACAGTTCTGCCAGACAATCAACAACTGCTTTGAGAATATAGGTTCCATGCTCCATTTATGACAGCACTGAAATAATTTTTTACTAAGGTAAAGAGAGAGAAAGTGATCATTACTCAGGCCAGAAGAGGGATCTGTTATGAAGAAGTCCTTTAGTAGAATATGGGATTAAGGCTGTGGTATGGAGTCCATGGAACGACTTCCTCTTGGTTTGGAGGAAAGAATCATGCAGTTCTAAAGACAAGTCGGGGCTGAGATGGGTGTCTTATTACTTTTTTCTCACCTCTGAGGCAAAATACCTGACACCCAAAGTGAAAGGAAGTGGTTTGTAGAGGTTTCAGTCTACAGTTGGCTGGCTCAAAGGCGTGGTGGTGTGGCAGACAGGCGTCACAGGAAAAACAGTTCATGGCAGGCAGAAGGTAACAAAGCAACAAGGGATAATAACAGCTTGTTTTATTCTTCATACCTTATCTAGGCTGTTTAGGGCAGATACCAGTCACACCCTTAATCTTAGTGCCCTTTGTTTTACCATTGTACCATGGTAAGCATCACCCACTCTAAATCCAGCCACTTCAGAAGAGCCCCACCTATGACTGCGTGAAGCTTTGGGAGGACATCTAGATACAAGCTGTAACATTCTGCCCCCAGTTCCCTAAAGACTCATGTGCATCTCTTTATGCAAAAAGGCATTTAGCCTGTGTCTAAGAGTTGCCAAAGTTTTACCAGTTTTAGAATTGCTGAAAAGCCTCCTTTGAGGTTGAAGGGAAACTTAGCTGTAAATCCCTGTACAAATGAAAAAAATTAAATACTTTCAACATTTAATGGCACAAGATAGACATTTCTACTCTAAAAGCTACAAACTGGGAGATAGGAATGCGAGTGAAGACAAACCAAAATCTAGCAAACATTAAATCTCAGTTTTACTTTTAGCATTGTTGGCAATCTGTAACAAGTTGCAAACTCTAAGGGGCTTGGGTGGCTCTGCCCCTGTGACACTTCCTTCTTTGGCTGCATTTTCACGCTATTTGCAGCTTTCATGGGATGGCCTATGTTTTTGGGTTTTCTGACATTCTCGGGTCTCCACTGCATCTTTGGCTTAATACTCACACTTCACACACTGCCCTCTCGGAGGCACACTGCCTGGCTTCCCCTGGCTTCTTCTGAAATCTGGGTGGAATCCTTTTTCACCCCACAACACTTGCATTTTGCATGTGCCTAAAACCAGCACCAGGTGGGTGATACCAAGACTGTTGCCATCTGGAATAGTAGACAGGCTTCTTTTTCTTTGGTCTGTAGGTAGGGTTCCAGTGTCTATGAGGAAGTTTCTCCAGGCTGCCACCATTTTGGAACGTGATGCTCTGGATCTCTCTTTTTAAAGCAAGGTCTTTTACTTTTGTAATTTTGAGGCTGCAAAGGGTGGAGTCCTGCTGCTTCTTGTGATGCTTTGTGTTTTGCTTTTTGTTTCTTTTTCAGCCATCAAGATCTCCTTTGCTCTATCTTTGTAGTTTATAGCTTTACTGAAGCTTTCTTTCTGGCCAAACTCAAACTTAAATCATTTTGCTGGCCTCTCTGCTCTTGATTTTCAGCATAAATCTGACTAAAACCTCCCAGCAATAGCCATGCCACTGCCTCAACATTAGATTGCCTTTGAATTTCTTCTGCCAGATTAATTAGTCCACTGCCCTTAATCTCAGTCTCAGGCAAAGTCGGAACACAAGCAAAGATTGGACAAACATTCTGCCAAGGCACATGACACATAGTTTGACATCTAACAGTCAATGTAGTTCTTTTTCTAAGCAGAAAACCCCTGAGCCATTTCTTTACTAGCAGAATTTCTATCAAAATTTTGGTCTTCTGAGCTCTGACCAGAATCTCCTACCAAGTACAGCCTCAGACATTCCAGCTCTACTTTTTCAGCCAGCATCTCTAAATCTTCCCTAATTCTTCCCGTTCCTACAAGCCAGTCCCAAAGGCTCCTAAACCACATGGTCACACCAACAGCCCCACTTCCATTACCAAATTCTCTCTTAGTTGTTTTTCTCTCATTGCTGAGACAAAACACAGGACACACAAAGTTAAAGGTGGAATGGTTTATTTAGCTCACTATTTGTAAAGGTTTCAGTATCTAATCAGCTCGTTCCCAGGTATGGTGGCACGGCAGACAGGCCTAACAGAGGAGAAGCATGTTATGGTAGTCAGAAGGTAATAAAGCAGCAAGCGGTGACCACAGCTTTTTCTTTGCCTCATACCTTTGTAGGCTAGTTGGGGCATTATCAGTCACACCCTTAATCTTAGTGTCTTTGACCTTACAACTGTACTATGAATTGATGCCAGCATCACATATTTTAGATTCAGTGACTTCTGAAAAAGCCCCATTTATGACAGCCTGAGGCTTTAGGCAGAACATCTAGACACCAGCCAACACAATAGGGAAAAGAGTTTGTTAAGCATTTGAGGTTCCCTGGAAACCTTTTGATTCACACTTAGTTGTGTGTTGATGTAGTGGGATACCTGGTGAGATGGTTTGGAAACAGCTTATAACTTTGAGAATGAAGGTAGAAAAGTGAGAAAAGAGTAGTTATGAGCATGTAGGAAAAGGATATATACAAGATGACCAAACACTACATTTCTTTTGCCAAGTATATGAATTTAACAGCTTTTTATAATAGAATATTGCTAATGATAGTAGTAGCTTAACATTTAAAATCTAAAATGTTCAGGGGTAATTCTAAACAAAACACTAAACAAATACTGGTGTATGTAATCCTTGCAGTGATTACACAATTTTTGTGGTGACATGCAGCAGTTTGAATTAGGTATATGACCTTGGACAATTCACTCATCATCTCAGTTTCTTTATTTTCATACCTACAAAATGATAGTAAAAATAATTAAAACTACCTCAAAGGATTGCACTGGGCAATAAATGAGTAAACACAGGTAAGAGGACAAAACAGTGCCTGCCACATGGTAAGAACTGGATGAGTAGGTGCGCCCCTCATCCAAAAGTGTGAAACCTGAAATCATCCAAAATCTGAAGCTTTTGAGCATTATCACGCAGCACAAGAGAAAAATTTCACATGATCACACTTTGTTTCATACTCCTAATTGTTAAAAATATTGTGTAAAACTATC
Source organism: Dinomys branickii (assembly GCA_004027595.1). Taxonomy (NCBI): domain Eukaryota; kingdom Metazoa; phylum Chordata; class Mammalia; order Rodentia; family Dinomyidae; genus Dinomys; species Dinomys branickii. The sequence goes on along the minus strand of PVLD010020717.1, from coordinate 4,684 downwards.
TTTAGGCCATGCAAATAAAATGTATACAAAACATAAGTGAATTTTGTGTTTATAATTAGGTCTCATCCTGAAAATATCTCAAGTGTATATGAAAATACCCAGAAATATTTTAAAAATTAATATATTTCTGACCCAAAGCATTTTAGAGAAGGTTTCCTCAACTTGTATTTGCACTTATTGTTCTCACTTGCACCCTTTAAAGATGAAGAAATAGAAGCATGAATAAGTAATTGGCTTTGGGTCCCACAACTAGTAGGAGATCTGGGACTTGAACACAGGCTTATAGTACAGGGACACACTCTGAACTGGAATGCTCTGTGCAGTGTTCAAGAGCTTCCCAGTACCTGAGGATGTGGTTAGATGCCTAAAGTTATCAACGTAGTCTCTGCATCAGCTCTTGCCCTGGAGAATTGTGATAGGCAGAACACCAGCCTCCCCAAAATCTCCGCCTCTCAATCCCTGAAACTTATGCATAGAACTAAGATGGCTGCTGATCTGACTTTAAAATAAAAATATCCTATCTTAACCAGGAGACTAAATGTAATCACAGGTCCTCATATGCACAAAAGGAAGGCAGAAAAGTCTGTAATAAGAAACACCCAAGGCTTAAACAATCATGGCTTGCTTTGAAGATGGAGGAAGTGACCACTGATCATTCCTCCAGATGCTGGCCTCTCTAGAAACTGGAAAAAAAAAACTCCTCTAGGGCCTCTGGAAAATAACACATTTCTGCTGACATTTAAATTTTAGCCTGAGGAGACCTATCTCAGACTTCTGATCTTCAAAACCCTAAGGTGAGAAATATGTGTTATTTTAAACTGCTGCATTCACAGTAATTTGTTCCAGCAGTGACGGGAAACAGAGGAGCCCACACTGTTAGGGAAGAATTCAGATGCTCCATTCCACAGTAAAGATTAACCCCTAATATGTGGGGAGTGGACTGCAGCAGAGATTTATGAAAAAAAAAAAAAAGGAACAACTATGGTTTCGTGTTTAATAGATCTGGATTCAAATTCAGTCTTCATTCACGGTAGTTGCTGTTGAGCATGCATTGTAAAGTCTCTGAGCTGCAACTTTGTCACCTGTAACATGATGATGACAATGCCCGTCTTTGTGAGGGCTGAAGGAGATGCTATCTCTGAGGGTACCTGCCATTCAGTAACCCTATGAGTCACTTTTTCTGCTAGATTTTTCAGACAGGGAGACCAAGACTAAAGAAGAGAATAACCTGAGTGAAATAACCAACCTGTTGGTGATGGAATCGGAACTCAATTTATGTTTTGAAAATCCTATTATAGAATTCCTTCCATCAAATCTCATTGCTTTCCTTAAGTGACTTTTTAAAATGCATTGCTATGATCGGTAATTGCTAAACTAATCTGATTGCATCTATCAATTTATTTATAATTTACACCTGGTCTGCTTCCAACAAGAATTGGAAGTGACAGGCTCAAATTTAATTCCGAAAGGAGGAAGCTTAGCCGGCCTCTTCAGCAGAGCTGCTAAGAGGCACACTGTCCTGTAAAGGAGCAAAAGGAGCAAAGCAAGGCTGCTATTTGCTGGGACTTTCCAGACATAACAGATGCTGCTGACAAAGTGTGGCCACATGATCCTGTTCAGAATTTATGGGTTCTCTGAATTCACCATCCACCATTTGTAATGTTTGTTAATGGAGCACATTCTGGGCAATGCAAACAGAAATCTCCTAAGGAAAGTGCTTATTATCACAATTGGAGACACGTGTAAGACTAGCATTGGAAAAGTGTAAAGTGACAAGTAAATAGTAAAATTCCCTATGTGCTTCAAGAGATGTGTTTTGAAACACACACACACACACACACACACACACACACACACACACACTCTAGGGATTTAACCTAGGGCCTTGCATTTGCTAGGCAAGTGCTCTAACACTGAGCTACATCCTCAGACTTTTAAATTTTTTTTGAGACAGGTATTGTTATTGCGGTATTGCCCAACCATCCCTAAAACCTGTAATCCTCCTACTTCACCTTCTTAAGTAACAGGAATTATAGGTGCTTGTCACCACATCCAGATAAAAAGTACAGACCACTCTTAACATCCTTTCAAGCTTAATAACAATAAAACATTAACAGGATTGGAAAATTAAATGTTCAAATCAGTAAATTACCAAGCTACTTCGCAGCCCTGGTTCAAGTGAAGTAGATCCTGCCATTGGCCAAATTAAAAAGTTTGGAGTTGGAAAACAAATTCACATGTAATAATAAAACTATAAACCTATTTAGTTCAGGTTATAACCTGCAGTGGCCGGAAATGGTTATGTGTGCAGAAGACCATACTTTCTTTAATGAAATATATTTAGTTAAAACTTTTTGTTTAATTTTAATGAATATATTTTGATTGGTAGCCACTGTGTAACATAAAATTAGGACCTGACTACATAGGTCTGTTAGGGGATATGTGCCTTTTCCACAAATAATTGTACTGAAGATATGAAACCATAAGAATGGCACAGAAAAAGACATATGAGTGTTCAAGCTCATAGCATTCTTTTAATAGGAAAATAGAGGAAGGAATTTTGGAAGGCCTATTTTAAGCTTTGAGGAATAAAAACAGATGGATTTGAGAAGATAAAGTACGGAAAGATCGTGTGTGTGTGTGTGTGTGTGTGTGTGTGTGTGTGCGCGCTGTACATGGGCATGTGTTTATGCATGGAGTGGGAAAAGCATAGAAGAAATATAAATTTGTTTATTTAATTGAAAATGTTTATAGTGAGACTCTTGTGCTCTGCTCATTTTGAGGACAAAGAGATGAGTCAGACAGATGGGATCTCTCTCTTCATAGTGGGTAGTAAAACTTTTTCATTGTTACAGTACATTTAAAAAAGTTCTTGGACAGTGTCAGTGCCACAAAAAACAAGTATGGATTCTTGGCATGAAGTGAGCATGCTTTTCAACTTACTTCACCAAATGAAGAGACTACACATGCCTGACTGCTCGAAGTGAAGGCATCACTTGCAGAGCGACTCCCCTCCTGGGAAGAGACAGATGACCTTTTTGCTATCCTGTTTACTCTCATACTTTTTTTTTTTCATCTAGTGGAAAAGAGACCTGGAAAAGTTTTCAATCATTGCTTGTACACATGACTTCACTGCATAAGAAAAATAAAGGTGTCTAACATTCATGGTGAGTTTCCTTCATGTTTTGCATATATTGATTCATTATAACTGCAACAATATGCAGTAACCACCATTGTCTCCATGCCCATCTGACAGTAAGGAAATGAAGGGATTGTGAGATTTGGTGCACACCCAAGGCTTGTGATTTTACAGATGGTTACCAGCAGAGCTGACATTAGGACAAGTGGTGAGCTCCGGAGCGCACGTTCTCATCTAGCCTAAGCTGCTGCTTCTCCCACATTGCACATTCCTAGATGTTTCCTGGATAAACTAAAAATTGATCTAGAAATTGAGAGCAAACACTTGCTGTTATATTAGATAGTGCTTTGGATTATGTCTAACACTTTTCTTCAATTCTCTTAAGCGATGTCATTTACTTTTTTGGATGCATTCCAGGGGCACACGCAGGTCTGTATGAGACTGTGACATCCTCATTTGTAGATGGAAAATGTTGCTTCTGACAGAATTGCAAGGCTTCAGCATTTAGAGACCCGTGGTTGGTCTTCTAGGGCTTTGTGTTGTTTTATAAGAGTTCAGCAGGTCAAACTTTCAGGACCAAGTAGGGCCCATATGCTCTGAAAGTGTACACTCAGCCCTTCCTTGGCAGGCAAATAGCAATCCCCTGCTGGGTTTAACATTCTTGCTTTGTTCTCTAATCAGCAAAAATTCTTTTTCTCCAAAGTCAGTATTTGTTCATGCATTTCCTGAGGCCTCGAAGGAAGGATATTAAGCAGAGAACACGCCCAAGCATACAACTAGATAGATTAAAAGATCCAGATGGACACCCAATGTACTCACATAAATACATAAAAAAACAAACTAGAGCACTAAGCACTGGCACTTATTATAAAATGACACTGTGTGCTGCCGTTTCTTCTATTTCTAAACCAATTTAGATTTCAGGGCTCATTTGCAGAACTGGTTCTATAGCCATTGGTAACCCAGGGGACTTTCGCATTCTCTTCTTTTTATATATTAGTCTTTTTCCTGTTCTTTTTAAAGGCATCAAACTTTTTAACAAACTTATCCTCAAATTGTTCCTGTGCTAAGCTGTTACACCCTGAGCCTCTCATTGCAAAGCCGGTGGGAAGAGCAAAGCTCCAAATTAGTTTCATTTATCGCCAAAATGACCTTGGGGCAGATGCTCATGAGCACCCTGCACATGTACAGACATTGTTAGTCTCCATCCTGGAAGATACTTCAAAGGACAACATAGAAACAATGTGAGAAAACGTCAAGAAAAACCAAACCGAACCGAACAAACAAAAATCTAGCTTACTTGTTCATTGACCACTACCTTGAAGCCAGCAAGATGATTTTGGAAGAGCATGTGTATTCTTTCTACAAAATCAAAGTATTTGAAAACATAACAAATAATTACTTCAGTGATGAGCCAAGGATGGGAACTCAGTGTCAGCTCTCATTTACGAGCTAAGATGAAAATATCTGAGATTCATCCTGAAATGACAGTCACCTGATCACTATTGGGTAAAAGGCCTGTTTGGGATAAGGAAGTTTCACCTA
>PVLD010020716.1:0-33257 GCA_004027595.1 Dinomys branickii | reverse complement strand
TTTCCCACGTCTCGCCCCGGCAGCCTGGTCCGCCCTACCACATCTCCCCCGGCATCTCAGAGAAATACGCCCAGTTTAAACTTCCCAGCCGAGGTTCCGGCATTCACGCTCACCAAGTCTGTCTCGAGCTGGTGGTGTTTATTAAGGAGGTTCGCTCCCTTGCTGCTCACCCGGTCGCCATCTTCCCCGGATCCCTAAAAGAATGTTTTGCAGGATACATAAGTTAGGGCTGGAAGTTACTACCTTGGCCTTTAAAATTTGTGTAGAGAAGTCTGTTCTGATTCTATTAGGTATATGTGATTCATTGCCTTTCTCTAACAGTTTTTAAGATTTTGTCCCTGTGATGGATTTCTGGAACTTTGAGTACAATGTGGTATGAAGAGGTTCTCTTTTGGTCATGGCTTTCTGGTGTTCTATATGCCTAAATTACGTTTATTTCATTCCCTAAATTTAGGACACTTTCTGCCATTATTTCTGTGATCAGTTTATTTATGCCATTCATGTTGCCTTCTAATTTTTTACTTATTTAATTTATTTTTAGGTTAGTCTTCTTTGCATCATTTAGCAGCTGTTGGAGCCATTTTTCATGTTTTCTTGCTGTTTTTAAGGTGTTTTGAGTAGTTAATCTCTGAAGGCATCATTTCTTTCAATTCCAATAAAATTCTTCACATTTATGAAACAAAAGTTGCTTGAATTTCTGCCCAATTTCTGTCAGACTGGATTCTCTTGACCTAAAGGAAAAGCCATTTTCACTGAATATTTTGTGAATTTTCTACTTGCCTAAGTATGCATGTTTCTGCTTTCAGTTGTTTCTTCTATTTCTTATCAGTGTGCTTCCTTGAAAAACTTAGAATCATAGCAGTGAAAGGAGGGAATATAACCTCTCTACACTTGCATTTTGCAAACTATATCCTGAGCTATGGGTGGTAACTGTGATGTTAGATCTTCAACTGGAAGTTCCGAGCAGTTGTAGTGAATAAGGACTCCATGGGACAAAATCACCATTCCCTCTGTCAGACAGTCTTTGATAATACTTACTGTATCATACTCATAAATTCCAGATGACTCTCAAGTTTACCCTAAGACCCGAACTGGCCTTATAGCTTCTAATGGTATTGTAATGCTCTCTAGGGATTCTTGACTCCATGCTTCTGTCAGACTGACTCTTTTCATGAATGTATGTTCACACATATGACAGTACAACAGAAACTATTAAGTAGCCCAAATGACATATCAGAGAGATATTTAAAAGGACTAGTAAAGGTAGAAGATATTATACACATAAGAAGAGATCATCCCCTTGATCCACAGTACAAAAGTTCTTCACAAAGCCAGCTCAACCATGAATACATTCTAACATTTAAAGCTCAAAAGTGAATCCCATGCAAAATTGCAGAAGTGGGGAAATGTGATGGGAAAAATTGACTGGGCCTGTTTTCGTAGACAATAGCTGATGTGTGAACCAGATTATACAGTATAGGAGTAGAACCCAGACAGTACACGTGTTCCTCTATTTTCCATAAATTAGATTCTGCATTACTCATTAATAAATGCCTTGTTTGTTGACTTTCAAAATAACACCATAAAAGAGACTTTTGAAAATATTAGCAAGCCCATTTCCTGGCTTCTTACTGTGAAGCCTGATTGCATTTGAATAATTACAAGACTTTAGGTGAAGTTCTATGATGTCACTCCACCGCCCCAGAAAGGAAGGCTGTAGTCTGACAACTTATGCCCCTTGGAAGATGAATTTCAGTTTCTTTACTGCATTGTACTAACCAAATCCTGCACATTCAAGAAGAAGAGATGGGATTGTCCTATGTTTCAACCCTAATTTCCAAAAGACAAATGTTTATGGCTCTAAAAGAGAAAGAAAATCAATCATATAAAGCTGTATAGTCAAATAGGGAGTCAGGAGAATGGAACCAACCACAGAACCATGCATGCAATACACTATAAAAGCAATACACTATAAGCAGAACAAAGGCAAGTGCTCAGAATCTCACCTAAGCAAATCCTTAAATAATAAGTGAAATAGACTCAGAGAATTTATTTCAGGGGGATAAACAATTTTGAATAATTTTGTGATATTAAACATGAAGGAAAAATTAAGGGACAGATGGGACACAAGAAATACATTGAATACTGTGTTAGAGAGCCAGAGGTTCTGAATATGACTGCTACTTACACTCTCAAATTTTACACATTTCTCTGATTCAAAACTTTTTAATTAGAGGCATCCAGAAAATTGTCACAAATTTAACCCAGCTTTGTTGCAAATCTTGAATTTCTTCTAAGAATATTTTTCTATAGCACTGTAAGATGTTTTTAATTTTTTCTCATTTCTTTTAGTTTAATAAACAGAAATAAAAAATCATATGATTTTTAAAAACTCAAATATCAAGCATTATGAGCAATAAAGTTTACCATGTGAAAATTTAGAATTATACTATATATATAGTATATATAGTGTATATAGTATATAGTATATATATATATATAGAGAGAGAGAGAGAGAGAGTAATATATATATATATAAAGGATTTAAAAGAAATTGCCCATAATGGTATTTTAACAATGACTATTAAATAAGATTTTATTACTCAGGAAGTTTAGGGACTGAGAATGATAATGCTTAAAACTCTATGAGTTTTTGGGGAAAAAGGATATAATAGAGCAATACCATAACATGCACCTTGGCCAAAGATAAAATCAGGATCCAGAAATACATACACAAAACATATTGAAAGCAGAGAATCTAAACAGAGTCTCAGATGTTACGATGGTTGGTTGGTTGGTTGGTTGGTTGGTTGGTTGGTTGGTTGAATTTTGCTATTCACACAGGCAAACTCCTACTACATAATCAGCCTCAGCAACAGAGCATCATTGATGCCAAGACTAGTGCAAATCATCAATTTCACTATTAAGCAGTGCTGGTAAACTGATAAAAATCGCCCTAAAACTTCATAGTAACAGTCTTCATCGGTATGCTTCTTGCTGGGATCAGCAGTCAAGTGTAGGACACCTAAGGCTAGCTCCAGATCTATGAAATTAAACTGTTAAAGCTCAAGTCGTTTGTTGGGGAAAAAAAAAAACTCAAGGGTGTTGCCAAGGGAATAGTTTAGCTCTCTGCACTTAGTCAATGTTTTACTGCTTAGAGTTTGATTACTTTAAGTAAATATCTTCCTTTAGTGACACTGTTGGCACGTGCATTATCAGATACTACCCACTCTGTGTGGAACTGGAAATTGATTTTATGTATAAAACTTACCTGTAATTGCTAGTAAAAGAAATAGAACAATAGAAGGTGAGATTCCTCTGTACTTGGTAACCTAAAGAATAATTAAAAACAAGAAAGGAAAATCGAGTCCCATTTGATCAATATTTAACTTTAGGCTTTCTCTTTTAGAAAAATCATTCTAGCATATCAGTGGAGCATGGAAGCACTTTATAGCAGATCATTTAACCCAGAATGAGGTAAGGATTTCTAAAAAGCTTGTCATTCTCTCCAAACACTAAAGTGCACAGCATAACAATAATTCAGGCTCATTCAAAGCTGTCATCCTTCTGTCCTGCAGTTCATCATTCTCCATAACCTGAAGCTCACATTTAAAGACATGATTCCAGTTATTCATATTAATACTTCATCAAAAAGAGAATTATATACCTCAGTCTCAATGTCAGAGAAAAGGGAAAGTTCGGAAGAAAGATAAGCAGAGTAGAAATAATAATACATAAAAGTTACCTTAATTCTTACATGATGAATTCTATGCATAGTTAACAGCTAAGAGTTGGAGCTGAAAAGTGATCATGAATATGAAGAAACATCTTCATAGGTTGGAATTTTTAGTGAATTAGCTGGCATTTATTGAACATATAATAAATGCTGAGCGTTACCTTAATTCTGGCTCTCAAAGACTCTTCAACAAAGCAGCGCCACTTAGGAACTTCTGCTCATACCATGCTTCTTCAGCACTTCAAACCCACCAGATGCATTTGTGTGACTGTTAAAGCGTGAGCTTAAATTTGCATGAATGAAATACTGGTTCAGTTCATAGAGTATTTTGATAGTCCACTGTAGTCATTTGGAAAAGTTAGAACTTGCTTTCTGTTTTGTCTCTTAGTTTTTTACTTTTTTATTACTGTGGTTGGCAGCTGAGTAGCATGATAATGGCAGGTTCCTTAAGTTCTAGAACTTCTTTTACTTGGAGATACACAATCTGATTCAAAGTCTCCGATCACTGAGGTATTTAAATAATCAAAGTGTAAAAGCCACAACTTTCTTGCATTATTCACCTAGAAACATATTTTTAAAGGTAAATTACCCCCTTAGAATATCTACAAATACCTTAGGGTAAAAATACTAACATTATTAGTGAAAGAAGAAATTTCCCACATAAACTGCAGAGTTAGGAAAACCATTAAATAATCTGAAAAACTGTGAAATCTCTTCTGGAATCGTAACTATCACTCCAAGGCACAGCACACATTCTATTCTTAGTGTAGTTGCTATTACTTTACCTCCTTATTTTCCACTAAGGAAAATGTATCACAATGCTAGTAAGAGTGACATTGCTAGATCTATAACACTCACTCTTTTTATATAAATAAAACAACGGCAAACTTTAATACATCAACAATTAATAGTAATAGGCTATTTGAAATATGCCCTAAATTTTGTCAAAATGGTGTCAAAACTCCGTGGGTGACAAGTGAAAAAGGCACAGTATTATCACAGGGCTGAATATGACTTTGATTTATGTGTACTATAAGAATGCCCTGATGATGCACTTGGAGACATAATTTTGTGATATTTTTAAGGAAAAGTGCCAAACCGGTGGCATGAACAGTGGTCATGAACCAGCACACTAAAAGAAAGGAGAAATATTAAAAGCAAAGAGGGAGGAGCAAAATTTTGAGAAGATGGAAAGAAACAGCATCATCCTGGACACAAAGGAAGTGCTGTACCTGATTTTGATGGAAGCATGAAATCCAGGTGAGAGTGAGGCAAAAAATAAAATACAAATAAAACAAGCGATTAGATAGCATTAAAGATGAGATCACTAAAAATAATCTGATGTGATTATTCCGTTTCTCTTACTGAAGAACCACAAGGAAATGTATCCAAATACAATAAGAAAAGAAAACAGCAGAGAGCAGATATAGAAGGGAAGTGTAGAGGAATTACTAAGCAGCACTAAATAATATTTCAAATCAAAAATATTAAACAAGGCCAACCATCACCGTTCTGTATCTCTCAGGCCATCTTTATTATTTCAGTGCAAAACTTAATTGGATGGATATTGGGGTTAGCCAAGAATGGTTTATTTGCAAAGCATGTGAATAGAAATAAAGATGTTCAACAGAGATAAGGGTTACTGCATGGGATTGACTATAACCATGTGCTGTGGAATTTGAGGCAGAAACACAGATATGGTGGCTTTCTATGTAAAAGCAGAAATTTGTTCAGCTCTACCTAGGGCAGCAGGAAAAGAATCACCCCTACCTCCACACAATATGCTCAAATCTTCTGCCTTATTCAAAGAAACTCATCCATCAATTAGGAGGTCATTGGGTAGCATGAGCGATGAAAGCTCATTACGGAATCTTTTTCATTCTTTTCCATGCTTTCTAAGTGGAAGTTTTTATTGTGTTCTGTCCTTCCAACTCTTTCTTTACATTCTGAATTCCCTTGTGTCTACCAGTTTCCATCTCTGGCTCTCGTGTTTGAAAAGAGGAGGAAGAGGGAAAGGAAGAGGAGGAGGGGAAGACGAGAAGGAGGAGAAGGCAGAGACCCATCCTCAGGAACACGTATTAAACACCTTCTATTCTCTTTTCCTTCCTTCTTTTCCTTTCTTCCTCCTTTTCCTCCACCTCCATGGCACCCTTCCCCTTCTGTAAATTCAGTAATTACAAACCACTAGGTTAGACAGAATGTTGATATCTGTGGTGAAAAGGGGAGGGAAGAATTAAGTCTGAGAGCCAGAGGAGAGTGGCAAAGCCTCAGCAGCATAAGAAGAACATTTGCTTGTGGGTACAAATTTTCTGAAAAAAATACATTTCTGGCACACTGAACTTTAACTTACTTATGGTATAATTTTTAAAATTTAGATGTATAGCTATAGCTATCTCATTGAGAAAAATGTCCCCCTCCAAAATCAAGCATTCACCATAAGATTAGGCAAACGGGTTTATATAAACAGTACATATCAATGTGATTTCAGTAAAATAGGAAAGAAAGCAATTTTTAAAACAAAGCTGTCTTTCACCATTGACTGCTTGAATGGACTGCTGTAAAATTCCAATTTTTAACACTGTCTATCTGAGAACATCAAAGGCACCTCCATCCATAACTTTCAATAATGCATCTGAAGCCCCCTTTTATCTTCGCCCCATCTCGTTTCATGAACATAGCTATTCCCGAACCTTCACACTCTCAAGCCTCACTATCTACCTGAACCTTACTAGATGCCCAAGCAGGGCTGAATTTGATTTGTATTTGAAATCCCCTCCCCTTTCCTAGAGAAAGCAGAGTGTTGCTGCATCTAATATCCCAATTCCAGTTTGAAAATTGCCAAAACTACTGGTGATTCTCACATGATAGAGGAAGCAGAAAAGTGAGCCCCAAAATATTAAAAGTCTCCTATTTTCCCATCCTGGAGTAGAAAGGTGGTCATGAGTGGATTAGAAACACCTGTACTTTAATAAGTATTGTTGCCCTGACTCTTTTCCTTTTGACCACACTAGAGTCTTTCTTCTCAGGGAGGTCGGGCTGAGTTGTTAGCCTTCTTAGCTAGGCAACATTTTAAAAGTCTCAAAGTCCACTTTTAGTGAGTCTTAAAAGTTCAGAACAGCTTAGCCATTCTTTAAAAGTTGGAATTATTCTTGCACTTGATGACCAGTTGGGACAATCCATTGCTGTTTACAATCACCCGGCTACTTCTACTACATTCATTCCCACCCCAAGTCCTTAAACATGATGTTGTCATGTTTTAGGCCACATAAGAGATTTCCTGTATTCTGCTAGAGCCATATACAGTCTGCTAGAGCCATATACAAATTCTAAGGTTAGAATTTGTTTAAATATCCATAGACTCTGTCTTCTGGGGAATTTTAATCTGGCCAAGCTGCCTTTGGAAATAGAAGCCCAACAAGTATAATTAAGGCTGGTTCTTGCTTCTAGAAGTAAGCATCTAGGACCTAGCATGGATGAGCTGTGATCCCATCTTTTCACAAGGAAATCCCAAGATGCCAAGCAATTGCTAACACTTATGAACCACCTACTATGTGACCTGACACTACTCTAAACGTATTGCCTATTTTAATTCTCTTTAATCAAAACTCCATGAAGTAGAAACTACTGTCTCTCCTAGATGTCAGAGCAACTGAAGATCTAAGAGGCTAAGTACTGTCCAAGGAATCTGGCACTATGTTTGAAATGCTTAGTGGCTGCAGCATACAACATGTCCTGTTTTGTATGTGAGCAGAGCGATGTCTAAAAGTATATTCTTGTCCTCTCAGCTAAGATCAGTCACAGTAGAGTAATGGGAAAGGAAAGAGGTAAAGCACAAATTCTAAATTGTTGAGCTGGTCCTGAAAGAGAACAACTTTAGGGTTGTTTTATTTTAGAGAGTAAAAAAAGATAACAAAATAACAACAAAGACAAAAAACAATAAAAACAATACTGAATTTTAAGACAACACAAAAACAAAAACATCTTGTCTTTCCAAGATGTCTTTCCAAAGACATCTTGGCCAGACTTAAAATTCCTCAGAAGACAGAGTCTATGGATATTTAAACAAATGCTAAGCTTTAAGAAAGATCACTTTGACTGTATATGGCTCTAGCAGGATCACAAGGAATCTCTGATGTGCCCTAAATTCCTATCCAAATTGATAGGAATTAACAAAGGTTGTTATATTATATATTGTTATCTTCAGTGAAGTTGCTCTGGCTACCAAATTTAAGAATAGAAGATTGATCAAAAACTTAGGATAAAATATAATTTTAAAAAAATTAGAGATGACACAGAACTTTACTAAACAAGATGGTAGGAATTCACCAGTGGTTGTGATATTGCATATTACTGTCTTCAGATTACTTATTCAGATTATCAGATATAAGCATGCAACATTGATCAAGAAAAAAAAATTAAGTATTAAATGTTGTTTTCAATAAACCAATGGACATCAGGAGTACAATTATCCCAGCTATCCTTCTATACACAAATGTATTTTCCCTTCCTTCTTTCTTTTCTCCTTTCCATGATCCAAGTTGTTCCTTCCCTTTAAGCAATTTCTTTCCCTTTCACAATATCTATTGTACCTTTTTGGTTGTATTTACTCTTTCAAATTCTTACACTAGGGACACAATACAATGGTTACACATGTAGGTCTGATTTATTTCACTTATGAGTATAGTCTCTAGCTGCCTCCATTTACATATAGAAGTCTGAAGTCCATCCTTTTTTATAGATAAGTAATATGCCATTGTATAAAAATACCACATATTTTTCATCCATTCCTCAGCTGATGGACATCTGGGTTGTGTCCAAGATTTAGTTATGACAAATTGCGCTGCTGTACTCTGGTTTCCCTTTGGATCATAAGATCTTTCGCCTTTTACAAATTGCACTGCTATATTGCACTGTGTATATGGGTGCACATATATCGCTGGTGTGATGTTTTCAGTTTTTCTGGAAAAATATCCAGAAGGGAAATAGCTGGGTTAAGTGGGACCCCTAATCCTAGTTTTATGAGGAATGTCCACACTGATTTCCACAGTGGTTTCACCAGTCTACACTCCCATCAGCAGTGGAGAAGCGTTCCTTCTTCTCCACAGCCCCTCCAGCATTTATTAGTTGATTTCTGATGACACCCATTCTTTCTAGGAGGAGATGGAATCTCAGTGTTGTTTTAATTTGCATTTCTTGAATAGTCAATGGTGTTGAAGAGTTTTTCATATATTCGTTTTCCCTTTGCATTTCTTCATCTGAGAAGCATGTATTCATCTCAGATACCCATTTGCAGAGAACAGCTTTGAAGAAGTTGATGCCAAGCCTCGCTAACAAACAAGCATAGATCAGTAATTCCTTCCAGGACACCTCAGCCAGTAATGGTAATATAGCCCTTCAGGCACAATAGAAGTTCCCTAAAAAGCCAAATATTTCGTGTAAGTCCTCCACATCCTCAGGGAGATGTTGGGGAATTCTAGTACTGCTTTGGTCATCTACTTTCCTAATGAAATATATTTGAGGCAACAGGCAAATGTTTCAGGTCAAGATAGCCAATCAAATGAAAGGAGTCTTCTGAGACTCTGTGCTGAGGAGTTATGGTATGCCAAAAGCCTGCACAGGTGAAGGGCAATGTGGGCGAGCAGGAAAGCATCTACCCTCAGATGTGTCTGCAGCAAATCTTCTTTTACTAAAAGAAGTCCCCATTCAAGAGGAAACATAACTGAAAAATACCAAGCTGCCCTCTGATTCCAGTAAAATAGCTTGCCTGGAACATAATTTTCTTAAATTACATCCATTTTTATGACTAAGTGGGGCACTTGGCAGCAGTTCCAAATGATTCCCAGACTGAGCATAGCAGCTGGTTCCTTCTGTGCACAAGCGCCTTCCTTTAATGCAATCACGGCCACATCTTTAACACTTCACAGCATCTACCCAGCACCCTCACCCCACACTCACAGAGCCCCCAAAGCCCAAGAAAAGCTAATAGCTCTTTTCTGGAAATGTTACTGATCCACACCAGTGGCCCAGAAACTGAGTCCCGTGTGCAGTTAGACTAACAATCCCCTCTCTCCTTGATCAATAAGCAGCATCCACATCTGAACAGTCTACCTTCCACCAGCCTCCAATGAGTTAAATGTTTCTGAACTTAAGAAAGGGCGGGACTCAGTACTTTAGAGTAAAACTTACTTTAGGTTATTTTGTTTCTGTCTATATGTGATGCTTCCAGGTCTGAGATCCTTATTAAGCTACAGACTGTCAGCTCCAAACTTACCCTCTATGCTCAGCCCTTATGCAGCTGGGGGAGGAACTCTGCAAACCACATCTCATCTCTGCTAGCTGAGTTCTCAGCTATTACTAGAATGGGATCCCAGAGGGAGGGCACAGTCTGCAGGAGGGAAGAGACCTGCTCCTCAGTGTTTGCTCATGGCTGTCCGGCGCCGCTCCCGACCCGCAGAAGGCAGCACGCAGACAATCGGGTTCTGTAACGTGTTTCTTTATTGGACACAGCACAAACCCCACAGGAGTCCACTCTACGTGGCTCCTTCCAGGCTGCTGCCGCTTTTGCTTACTGTCACAGCGACTTATATAAGAATGGTTAGCAAATCATACTACGCCACGTGGGCCTCCAGGATTGGCTTTAAGGCGGAGTAAGCAGGTACCTCTCTATATATGGTATACACAGAGTCAGCAACAAGAACCAGAAAACAGGATATAGGCGCCATCTTGGTAACACGGTGGGAGGGGCTGATTCCAAGGAGACTAACAGCAAGCCCTCACACCGGCTCCCAACACATGGCTTTGTTAGCCATTGTCCAGCAACAGCAGGTGGCTTTGGTAATAGTTTATCCCAGTTTCTATTTACCATATTCTAAGAATCATTAATCACCTTCTATCATCATGGAGATACCAGGAGCATGTCCAAAGGGCTACACTGCTAGACTTCTCAGCTCAAAGAACCTCCCCTTCTCCCTTTGTTCCCTGAGCCATATTAGACAGAGCTGCCTCCTTTGTTACTTTCTCTGTATCACCTTCCATACATGTTTATTTATACATTTATATTAAATTATCTGCATTAAAATAATGTGCCCATATTCCTCACCAGACCCTGTCGGACACATGAACTAAGTCTTTCTGGCCTATTTAACACCACATATAAAAATAAAGAAACAGCTGGGGATATAGCTCAGTGGAATAAGTGCTTGCCTAGCAAGCACAAGGTCCTGAGTTCAATCCCCAGTACCGCAAAAAAAATAAATAAATAAATAAAAAAAATAAAAATAAAGAAACAGTGGGTCTTTAGTTGCAGAGGACTTTAATTTTTCAATACCCTCTTCCCCTTGTTGAAGAAAACATACAAATGTAGTAACTTGTTCTTTTCCTTCTTGTTGTCTATTAAGGATGAATGTTACAGAGTCCAATTTTAATGCTGAAGATTTTAGTGTTTAAAACTATTTGTTTTACACAAAGAAGATAAGTAATTTAATCTGGAGCAATAAAAAAACTCTGAAAACTTTCAGATTTCCTGTACTGTTTTTATGTGGCTACAGCAACACACTGCAACAGTCTTCATGCTTTAGAGCTGCAGAGGTTGTTGTGTTTCAGATCTGGAGGCCTGCGATTGGAAATCCATGTGTCAGCAAGGTGATCTGCAACTGCAGGTTCTACAAGAGAATCATATTTTATGACTTCTAGCTTCTGATGTCTCTCCTAATTCTTCTATTTATATCTTAAATAGAGAAAACAATAAAAATGATACAGAATTTCAAAACAAGATGATAAGAAATTAACAATGGTTACTATATTGCATATTGTTATCTTCAAAGTAGTTGCTCAAATTACAGGATACAGGCATGCAAAATTGTTCAAACAATATAAGCATTAACTGTTCCTTTCAATGAACTAATAGAAATTAGTAGTACAATGATCTTAGCTGTCTTATATACATATACACAATTTTTTCTTTTTTTCCCCTTCCTTCTTTTCTGTTTTCTCTCATCACAGTTGGGTTTTTTTCCCTTTGAGCAGTTTGGTTCCCTTTCACTATATCTATTGTACCTTTTGTATCTTACTTACTCTTTCAGTTTTATACACTGGGGAAACAATATGATGTCTACATATATGAGACTGATTTATTTCACTTATGAGTATGAGCAGATGGGTGCTCCCATATTTTGTGCGTATGTATTTATGATTGTTATCTCTTCCTCTTGAAGTTTTCCCCTAGCTTAAAAAGCCTCCAGTTTATCTTTCATTATACCTGAGCACTACTCCATTGAGATGATAGCATCCATTTTGTCTTGGATCTGTTGATATGGTGTCTTATACTTACTGATTTGCATATATTGAATCATCCCTGCATTCCTGGGATAAATCTCACTTGGTCATGGTGTATAATCTTGATTATCTGCCATGTTCTGTTTGCTAATATTTTATTAAGGATTTTTGCACCTATGTTCATTCAGAAGACTGGCCTATAGTTATTTTTTTTGGTTGGGTCTTTCTCTGGTTTTGGTATCAGAGTAATACTTGCCTCCAGAAATGAGTTAGGGAGAATTACTTCCCTTCAATTTCATTGAAGAGTTTGAGAAGTACTGGCATTAAATCCTATAAATTTCTTGTAGAATTCAGCTATGAATCCATCAGGACCTGGGCATTTCTTTGTTAGTAAGTTTATGTTTTCAATTTCATTGACAGATACGGAGTTATTCAGAATTTTTATATCTTCTTGATTCAGTTTTGGTAGTTCACATGTATCTAGAAATCTGTTCATTTCTTCTGTATGTTCTATACTAGGAGAATAAAGATTTTAAAGTGTGAACTGATGATCTTCTGAATTTCCACATAATCTCTAGCAATTTCACCTTTTTCATTCCTTATTGCATCAATTTGAGGTTTTTCTTTCCTTTTTTAAATAAGGTTGGCTAGGGGTTTATCAATTTTATTTAACCCTTCAAAGAACCATCTGTGCTATTCATTAATTCTTTGTGGGTATTTTTGCATCTCAATTGTGTTCATTTCTGCTCTGATCTTTATAATTTTCTCCTTTATTTGGGCTTTGGGGCTTGACTTGCTTTTTTCTTCTAGAAGCTGCAGGTGCAGCTTTAGTTTATTTAATTATTCCTGTTCAGGTGTTCTTCATATGAGCATTCAGTGCTATGGATTTCCCTCTTAGGACTGCTTGCATTGGGTCCCACAGATTGTGCTAAGTTGTATTTTCATTTTTGTTTTATTTAGATATTTTCAACTTCTTTAATTTCATCTGAGACTCATTGGTTGTTCAGGAGACTGTTATTTAATTTCCATGTGTTGATGGAGTTTTTGCAGTTTCTTTTGTCACTAATTTCCAACTTCATTGCAGTATGCTCCAATAATATGCATGGGATAATTTCAATTCTTTTTCATTTACCTGAGTGTGTTCTATGAGCTAGTATGTGGTCTATTTTAGAGAACATACCATGCACAGCTGAGAAGACTGTGTATTCTGAGGTTGTTGGTTGGAACAGTCTATAAATACCTACTGTGTCTATTCACAGGTTTGGCTCATTTCTGTTATTTACTGATTTTTTGTCTAGTCCATCTATCTCTTTGTGAGAATGGGGTGTTATGTTCCCCCACTACAGTTATATTATTGCTTGTTTGATTTTTTCATGTCTATTAATATTTGTCTTATATACTGGGTGCTTCGATATTTCGTGCACATGTCTTTATGATTGTTATCTCTTCCTCTTGCAGTTTTCCCCTAGCAAGTATGTGGTGACTTTCTTTATCTCTTCTGATCATTCTTGGTTTGAAGTTTACATTGTCTGTGAACAGAATAGCTACGCCTGTTCTTTTCTGGATTCCTGCCACATGGAGTATTTTTTCATCTTTTGATTTGCAATCTATGAATTTCCTTTTTAGTTAGATATGTTTCTTGTATACAGTTGGATTTTGTTCCTAGATGCATTCTGCCGGTCTGTTTCTTTCCATCAGTGAATTCAGACCGTTTACACTGATGGTTATAATTGATATGGATAGGCTTTTCTTGTCATGTCATTTTCCTGCTGTTGGGTCACTAATTTTCTCCTCTGTTTACCTGTTTTCTCTGCTTGGTGATTTCTTTCTGCTGTTCTTGGGATTATGGTCATTTTTATATCTTTCTAGAATCTCCTCCAGTGCACTTTGTAGAATTGACTTTGTGGTTATGTACTTCTTTCATTGTTCTTTGTCATGCAAGTATCTTTTTTCTCCATTAAGTTTGAAAGATAGTTTTTCAGGGTATATAAATCTGAATTGGAAGTTGTTTTCTTTCAGGACCTGAAATACTTCACTTCAAATTCTTCTTGGTTTGATGGTTTGTGTAAAGAAGTCTGTCATGATTGCGAGGACTTTTCGTTTATTGGTGATCTGATTCTTTTCTCTAGCAGCTTTTAGTGTTCTGTTCTTTGGTGAATTTCTGGAATCTTGATTATTGCATCTTTGGATATAGATTTATTTTGGTAAAGGTTAATTAGAGTTCTATGCCTCACTTAGCTGTATGTCAGATTCTTTTCTCATGCTAGGGAAATTTTCTGCTATTACTTTTGCAAAGTATTACTTCTGTCTTTTTATGTCATTTATGTTGTGGTCTGATTTTTTTCCCAACTATCAGTTTTACATTGTTCTTCTTTACATGATCTGTAGCCATTAAATTGTTATTTTCTGGTTCGTTGTTATTTTTAAGAGAGCTTTCCTTTCATGGTTCCTAGCTGCAGTGCTATTTTCAGTGTCTGACAGTGTATCTTCAGTTTCAAGCAGTTTTACCAGCTTTCAGTGGAACTTTTAATTGCCTGAATATTTGTTTCAATGTGTTTCATGTATTCTAATTCTTTCCTATATTGTTCATTCAAACTTTCTATTATTTTTCTAATTCTCTTCTATTTTTTATCTGTCTTCTTTAGATATACTCAGCAATTCTTTCATTATGGGTGTCATTTCTTTTTTTTTTTTTTTTACCTGAGAGATCACTTCCGATCTGATTTCCTCTATAGATTAGTGGAGTTGTTACTTTACTTCTGTTGCTATCATTTCAGAAATTTCAGGTGTGTGACTTCCAATGTCTTCTCTGTTGATATCTCCTAGACTTGTTCTGGATGGGCTGAATGTCTGAGATTACACTTTGCTCCTTCATCTTCACATTTTGTATTTCAAAAAAAAAATTTATTTTGTTTTCTGTGATGTACTTGTGAGTTTTGGTTGTAAGGCTGTTATATTAAGAGTATCAAAGCCTCTCTAGGAAATGTTTGTTCTTCAAGGATATTTTCAATGCATCCGAGATTATTGGTTTGTGTGTCCCAAGATCCTACCTTCCCAATTAATTGAGAGTGGGATTTTGGTTTCTGTCTGCCTCTTTCCTCAGTCTTTAGGTGTAAGGCTATGGTGAGGTTATTATCCCAGAGCTTCCCAATGTTGTTACTCATGGGAAAATAAGTGATTAGGACATATGTGACAACCTAGCTATAATAGTAAATTAACAATAATGGTGGCATCAAGCAAAGTTTTGAATTGAAAAACTGTGGTAAGTATTGATTTTGTACTTTAGACCATAGGAGCAAAGTCTATAGTTATATGACAGAACCAATCATAAATTAGGAGTTTGTACACAAAATGTTTCCCTGGTTAGAGTACATTTACCCTGAGTTCCTCTCACTGAGTTGATTTCCCAGTCCTGGGTACCTCCCACCATGTAAGAAAATGGGTCCGGTACCTGGGTACCTCTGGCCAAGCCATTTGCTGAGTCCTGAGTGCTTCCTGTGCTGGCTGCCCTTACCATGATGTGGGCAGGGGGGAGTTAGGGACCTGAGTTCCTCTGTCCAAGCTGGTTGCCAAATCCCAGCCACTTCCCATAATCACTGCCCTTCCTGTGGTGTAAGCAGAGGCACCAAGCACCAGATTTCTCCGGCCCAGCCTGTGGCTGAGTCTCAGATGCTTCACACAGTGTAGGAGGATGGCTCAGGCACCCGGGTTCCTCTGGCTGAGCCTGTTGCTCCCTGATTGTTAACGTATGCCCACATCCATCTAACCTCAGCTTTGTAGTGCTTTACCTCCTGTTTCAAGTGTCTCTTTCTTATGGTGCTTCTGTCTTTCTGAGGACACATATGACTGAACTCAGAGAAGATTCAGTGCAAAGTACGCTGTGCACCTCCAGATGCATATTGTGATCCACGCTTTCACTGTCAAGGTACTAGTCACAGGCACCAGGAGCAAGACCATAGATGTATCTTTTGGAGTAGGATCTCCACTTAACCTATGATAGTCCACCCTCAGTGACCTTTTCATTACCTCTATCTGCATCCTGTTGAAATTGGACTATGCATCATTGTCATACAAAATCTGCCCTATCTTTGTATTTTGGAAAAAATAATTTGTATTCTTATTTCACAAATCTACACATGGAGAAAAATGTTGTCCCAAAACAAATCATACCCAGAGGATTCAGATGAGTAGTATTATAAGATTCTGAACTTTTGAGAAGCGATATATTCATTAGAATTTGGGATATAGAGTTGATACTCTAGTGGGTGGAGATTGTGGAAGATTTGTTTTATATTAGATGAACACAATCTTGGATGCTATGGGGAGAATGTAGTGGAGTAAATGATGTCCTTCAAAAAGTTGTGTCCATATCCTGGTCACCAGAATCTGAGTACTCCCAAAAGATGTCAGAAAGGATCTTGAGAGGAAGAGAATCCTAGGATCTAGATGGGCACTAAATGCAATTACATATATGGTGTACTACAGAAGAAAGGCACGGGATTATGAGATAGATACACAGAGGAGAAGCTACACAAGGAGGAACCATTGTGATCATGGAAGCAGAGATGGATCGCCATGAATTAGGGGTCCGGGAGAGCCAACAGCTAACAAAGGCTGCAAAACCAACAAACACATTCTGTCCTAAAGCCCACAGACATACAAACAACTTGGCTTTAAACTTTCAGTCTCCATAACTATGAAAGGACATAGTTTTTTTTTTTTTTTTACTGTCTGTGTGATGATTTTTTAATTTTACTGTAGTAAGATCTATAATAGTTTTATGTATAATACACCATTGTTTATTGGGTTAACAATATCCTTTAGTTATTGTGGGTAGATCAGGTCTGCAATCTCCTGAATGAGTGTACAGCAAAGGCTAAATAAAAAGAGGCACAAGGAATGATTTCAGGGCTCCATGAGGATCAAAGCCCTCTCACAGAATTAGAGATTCTCTTGGAGCTAAAACCAAGATCTTCTCGGATGGCCAATATTTATTTAGTTATCAGAAGGGTGAGGAGTACTCAAAAATGGCAGAACCCGTCAAAGACTTCTCCAAGTTATGTGTTAAGTTAGTCCATCCAGGAGTGAGATATCTGAAGCAACAAACTTTATCTAGTTGAAGTTGGATCCAGGTGTCCTTGGCTGTGATTTTGTCTTATCCTTTGAGCCTTTCTGGCTTCATCCACCATAATAGGCCTTAGTAGAAATTAGTGACTCGCAGAGGAACACATACGATGAGTCCACCACCCATTTCAAGACAAGGAGCCTAGGCCTTGGACAGATTCACAAGTAAACATGAAAAGCCAATTGGTTAATTTATGTCCTGCTCGACTTCATAGAGGTCTCCATCAGTTGTCGACTGGTGGTGTAATACTCTAGAGCACATACATGGTGTTTTGTATACTGCTTGACTATAACTTTATGCTTGTTGATTATTAAATCTCCATTTCCACCTTCCTCCAGTGCCTGGTAAATACTGTTTCATTCTTCCAGAAATTTAATTGTTCTAAATACTTCATATATTGGAATTATATATTTGTCTTTCTGTGATTGCCTTATTTTATGTATTATAATGTGCTCCAGGGTTATTCTTACCACACACTTCAGACTTTCCTTTTTGAAGGCTGAATAGAATGCCATGGTACATATATACCACACCTTGTTTATCTGATCATCAATCTATTTAGTTTGTTTCCACATCTTGCATATTGCGGATAGAGCTGCAGTGAGCATATGAGTGCTCATACTTCTTTAAGATCTTTGTTTCAATTCTTTGGACAAATACCTAGAAGTCAGATTTCTATGGTAAATCTACATCTAAAGTTCTATTTTTAAGAAATTGTCTCATTTTTTTCCATAATGGCTGTACCATTTTGAATTTCCACAATGTGCAATAGTTATAATTTCACCACGTTATGGCCAACACAGGTTAGCTATTGTCTTTTTGACAAACATATGAGCATGTGATATCTGATTTAGATTTTGATTAGATATTACAAATGAGGTGATCACCTGATACCTCAGGTGATATCTGATTTGTATTTTGATATAGATTTCCTGATGACTGTGGTTTATAGTCTCTCCTAAATGGCACTCCTGTTGACCACTCATATGGAGAAATATCATTCAAGTCTTCAACACAAATTTAAGTCAAATTTGTAGGTTTCTTGCTGCTGACTTGCATGATTTCTTCATATATTTTGGAGAACAACCCCCCCATCAGGCAGCTTTCAACATTTTGTCCCATTTCCTAAGTTCCTTTTCCATTCTGTAGAGTGTTTCATTTGCTATTCAGAAGCTTTTTAGTTTGATAAAGTTTTGCTACTTTATTTTTGGTTCTGTTGTCTATGCTTTGAGTGTCATATCCACAAAATCACTGCCAAGACTAATAACATGAAATTTTTCCCTTATTTCTCTGGATGGTAATTTCAGGTCTTACATTTAAGTCATTGATTCTTTTTTAGATTTTGTGTCTGGGCTCATTTTCTTTCTCTTGCATGTGGAATTAAGTTTCACCAGCACTATTTGTCCTTGTGTTATTATTTTTGCCTTGAACATAGAGTCTTACTGTTACCTCAACTAGCCCCAGCCTTTTGAGCTTATGGGATTTCTCTGCCCAGATCCCTGAGTAGCTGGGACTGCACAAGTCCCCACACTCAGGTTTGCCAATACCATTTGTTGAAGAGACCATCCTTTCCCTATTATATACTCCTTTGAATGTTTTTGAAATTTTAATTTAAACTTTATTAGTACATGCTTGCAGTGGATGAAGTTTAAAATTCATCTCAAGGAGTGGGTATATTACATAACATGGATTGTTCCTTTTCAAAATCCCCTTCCTCTCTCCACCCACCATGGTCCTTCCATCTCTAAATCCTGTCATGCCATTTTCATTCTTGCTGTTATCATTCTTATGTGTATGATACATAACGGTTACTTTCATTAGGGGTATTTGGTAAATGTATATAACATGTCTTCTCTTCCTACTTCCCTTTCCATTCCCCTCACCCTCACCCTCCATCTTCTGGACCTCCTCCTGTTTGCAAGAGATCTACCCAATTTTCCATCCAGCCTTTATTTTGTTCTTGGTTTCTGCTCTATCTCACTCCAATGAGAGATACCACACAGTATTTACGCTCATGCGTCTGATTTATTTTACCCAACATTATACATTCCAGGTGCGTCCATTCTACAAATGCCTCAGGTGTATCCTTCCCTACAGCCAAAAAGTATGCTATTATGTATAGATATCACATTCTCTTTATCCATTTGACTGTTAACGGACCTACCTGAAGCTTCCAGGATTCAACTATTGTGAAGTGTACCCTGTAAACTTGAGTATACATGTTTCAGTGTAATGTAAGATATTTAGCTCTTTTGGAAAGACACTTGGAAGAAGAATAGTTGGTCATATGCAATTTATAATTTTAGTTCTCTGAGAAATTCCCATACTGATTTCCATAAAGGTTGTACTAATTTATATCCCACAAACATTCTTCAGAGGACTAATACCCAGAATACCTAAAGAACTAAAAAATTTGACCACCCAAAATAAAATACTCAATCAAGAAATGGGCTAGGGAAATAAACAGGTACTTCTCAGAAAAAGAAATAGAAATGAAGAGCAAACATATGAAAAATTGTTGAACATCTCTAGGCATTAGAAAAATGTAAATTAAAACAATGCTAAGATTTTGCCTTATTCCAGAAAGAATAACCACCAGAAAGAAGTCAGAGAAAACAAATGTTGCTGTGCCTGTGGTGAAGAGGGAACAAATTACATCTTCTTGGCACCTTTGCTGAAGATAACTTCACTTTATATATGCAGATTTACTCCAGGAGTCTCTATTCCATTCCTCTTGTTTATATATCTGTCTTTATGTCAGAATATCCTGCTTTTATGTTCTATACCTTTGTAACATAATTTGAAATCAAGAATTCTGCTGTATATCCATTAGGTCCGGAGCTTTTCTAAAGTGATAGGTTTTTCATTGTTACTATTATTAGTATTATTAATTTCATTGCCTTCTATAAGATTGTTCAAGATTTTTAAGTTTTCTTGGTTAGTTTTTGTAATTCATATATAGCTAGGAATCTCTCCATTTCTTCTGAGTTCTCCTATTGATTGTCATGTATGTTTGTGAATTAGTTGCTAATATTTTTTCTGGATTTCAACAGTGTCTATTGTGATTTCACCTTTTTCATTATTAATTGCATTTATTTGTATTTCTTTCCTTTGTTTTTGGTAAGATTGGCTAAAGGTTTGTCTATTTTATTTATTCTTTCAAAGAACCTTCTCTTCAATCCATTGATTCTTTGTATTGGTTCTTTTAGTCTCCATTTCATTAATTTCTTCTCTGATCTTTATAATTTCCTTCCTTGCACAAGCTCTGGATTTAGTTTATACTTGTTTTTCAAAGACATTGAGGTGCATCATTAATTTATTTATTTGGGCTTGTTCTGTTTTTCTGATGTGTGCATTCATAGCTATAAGTTTTTCTCCCAGAACTGCTTTCATTGTGTCCCTTAAGTGCTGTGATTTCAGCAACATTCTTTTTCAAGATTGCTTTAATTATCCTAGTTCTTCTGTGTTTTCATATGAATTTTAAGATAATTCTTCCTATTTCTGCAAACCATACCATTGAAATTTTGATTGCACTGAATCTATATGTTAGGTAGTATGGAAGTTTTACCAATATTGTCCTCTAATTCCATGAATACAGATATCCACTTATTTATATATTATTAGTTTATCATTCTTTTGTAGTTTTCAGTATAGAAGTCACTCATCTCCTTAATTTAATCCTTAGTACTTTATTCTTTTTGGTGCTATCATAAATGGGAATTTTCCCCTTAATTGCCTTTTCAGATAGTTCATATTTAGCATATAATGTCTACAACTAATATTTGTATACGGTTTTGCATCCTGAAAATTTATTGAATTTGTCCACTATTTCTAGCAGCTTCTATGCTGTTATTAGGGTTCTCTGTACATATGATCATGCCATTTAAAAACAGGAATAACGTTACTCTTCCTTTATAATTTAGATGTCTTGTATACATATCTCATTTGTCTATATGCTTTGTTAGAACTTCTGATACTATGCTGAATAGAAGTAGGAAAGAGAGGATATATGCTCTCTAAGATCTATTTCTGATCTTAGAGAAAAGGTTTCATTATTTCCCTGTTGAGTTGTTCTTAGCCATGGATTCATCACTTATGGTCTTTATTATGTTAAGATAATTTTCATTTATTCCTAATTTGCTCCGACTTTTCTTTTTGAGAAAGGGTGACGCTATGTATTTCAGGCTGGCCTTGATCTCACTTTGTAGTCCAGGCTTGTCTGGAACTCACAAGGATCCTCCTGCCTAGCCACCATGACTGGCGTTTGACTTCTTATCATGAATGAGTATAGGATATTTTCTGCATATCTTCAGGATGATCATGTGATTGTTGTCCTTCATTCTTATGGTGTAATTTATCATACTATTAAATTTTCATATGTTCAAACACTTTTGAATCCCAGGAACAGACCTCACTTGATCATGTATATGATTCTTTTCACATGCTCTTGGACTCAATTTGTAACATTTTATCAAGGAATTATCTATGTATATTAATCACAGTCATTGGCCTGTAGTTTTCTTTTTCTTTTATGTCTTTGTCTGACTTTTTGTGTCAGTATGATTCTGGCCTAATAAAAAAATCCTGAAATTTTTCACTCCTCTTCAATTTTTTTGAACAGTTTGACAAGTAGTAGTAGTTGTTGTTCTTTAAACATCTGGGAGAATTCAGGTGTACAGCTATCAGAACTTGAGCTTTTCCCTGTTGGGAAGTTTCCAATTACTGATTCAAACTCCATAGTAGTGGAGTGGCTCTAATCAGAGCTTTTATCTCTTCAGGACTTAGTCTTACTAAATTGTATGTTTCTGGGAATTTATGTTTGTTCTATCCAGTTTAGCCAGTTGGTTAGCATATAATTGTTCACAGTAGTTTCTTTCAAAATCCTTTATATCTTGGCATCAATTATATTTATTTCTTACACTTAGAATTATATTATATGAGTTCTTTCTGTCTTAAGGTTTATTCATTTTATCCTTTCAAAATGCCATCTTTTTGATTATTGATTTTCCTATCATTTTATGTTTCCTATTTCATTTATTTCTCCTCTAATTTTCATTACTTTTTCATGCTGCTATTCTACCTGGTTCTTTTTTTTTTTCTAGTTCTTTGTAAAAAAAAAAAACAGTTCAGTGGACAGATCTTTATGCTTCTTAAAAATAGACATTTATTGCTATGAACCACTCTACTGTATTGCTGTTGTTACTTTCCAGACGTCCTGTATTTTCTGTTTTCATGTTCACTTTTCTCAAGGTATTCACTAATTTCCTTTGTATTTGTTTTCTGACCCAAGGATTCTTAAGGAGTGTGGGATTTAATTTCTGTATATTTGTAAACTTTTTAAATTTTCATCAGTTTCTGACTTTTAGTTTCATTCATTTGTGTTCAAAACTCATTCTTACTATGATTTCAATTTTTAAATTTAAAACTTTATTGTGACTAAACATGTGACCAATCCTAGAGAAAGAGCCATATATGATTGTCAGGTTCATTTGGTCATAAAAGAACTGTGTTCCCTTATTTGAATCCTCTGTCTCAGCATTTGTTTCTCTATTTTTTTTTTTATGGAAAAAGGTAAAACAAAATTTCATGATAAAATAATAGGACAATGACAATAGTTAACATATTACATGTTGTTATCTTTAAAGGAGTTGTTCAGGGTAAAAGGTACAGGCAAAAACTTTCTCCAACTGAAATTAGCACAAACCTGCCTTTTTAATGAGCTAAGAGACACTTAGTTCATTAAAAAGGCACAGCTAACCTTCATTTTTTGCCTTTTCCCTACTGTCTTTTCCTCTTTCAACCATCATACTAGTTTCTTTTACCTTTTCAACAATTTCTTCCCATTTTACAATATCTACTGAACAGTTTAGACCTTATTTACACTTCCAGTTTCCCACACCAGGGAGACAATATAATGTTCATACATATGAGTCTGATTTATTTCACTTATGAATATGGTATCAATTTATATCCATTAACCTATAAAAGCCTCAACTCTATCTTTTGTTATGCATAAGCAGTACTCCGTTATATAAAAATACCACAACTTCTTCATTCATCCCTTAGTTATGGGCATTTGCATTATTTCCAAACATTAGATATTAGAAATTCTGTTGCTATTATAAACATGGGTGCACATAACTCACTGTGGTATGAAGTTTTTAATTCTTCTGGAAAGATACCCAGAGGGAATGGCTGGGTGGAGTGGGACCTCTAATTCTAGCTTTTTGAGGAATCTCCAAACTAACTTCCACAGTGATTGTATCAAGCCATACTCCCACCAACAGTGGAGAAGTGTTCCTTTGTGTTCACAGTCCCAACACTACCCAGTTTTTATTTGGTGTTTGAATTTGGGGGTCTAAGTCTATGCATCTCTTCATATGTTCTAGACAGAAGTCCTTTGCCTGAGGGATAATTGGCTAAAATTTGTTCCCAAATTTTAAGTTATCTTTTCATTTTGTTGGTGATTCTTTTGCTGTGCAAAAGATTTAAATGAGACCCCAGTTGTTAATTTTTTGAAGTATTTCCTGTGCACTTTGGTTTTTGTTCATGAACTCTCTACCTACACATATGAATTCAAGATTTCTACCTACTTTCTCTTCCAGTAGGTTTAGCGTTTCTGTTTTTACATTTAAATATTTGATCTATTTTGACTTTAGTGCATGCTGATAGATGTGGATATAGTTTTAGTCTTCAGCATGCAGAGAGCCAGTTTTTCAAGAAGCATCTGCTACAGCAGCTCTTTATTCCAGTGAACATGTTTGGCCACTTTGTCAAAGATAAGGTCACTGAGGGTGTTTGTAGTTGTGCCTGCATCTTCTAATCTGATCCATTGATCCTCAGGTGTGTCTTTGCCAATACCTTGCTGATTTTATCACAGTAGCTTTGTAGTATAATTTCAAGTCAGGGGTTGTGATGCCTCTTGCCTTTCCTTGTTGCCTAGGATTGCCTTTACTATTCTAGGTCTCTTCTAGTTCTAAGCGAATTTTAAGAATGTTTTCTCTATATCTGTGAGGTATGCTAACAGTATTTTGATTGAGATTGCATTAAATGTGTATAACAATTTTGGGAGCATAGCCATTTTCATAAAGTTATTTCTTCCTATCCATGAGTAAGAAATATGTTTTCATTTTCTGAAATCCTCTTTGATCTCTTTTTTGAGAGTACTGTAATTTTCAGTGTAGTAGTTTCCCTAATTTCTCTCTCAATGACTATGTTTTTGTCTACAGGAATGCTATTGGTTTCTGAGTGTTGAATTTGTATCCAGCTACATACGGAACTTGGTTATTAAATCTATAGGCCTTCTGGTGGAGTTTTGGGGTTTTCTATGTAAAGTATCATGTCATCTGCAAGTAACGATAGTTTAACTTTTTTCTTTTCCCATCCTTATTCTTTTTTTATTTTAAAAATAAAAAAGCAAAAACATATTAACAAACACACATACATTTACAAAATAACACAAGAACAATACAAGCAATACTGAAATTCAGACAAGGTGACAGGAAATTAACAATGGTTATTGTATTACATACTGATTTCTTCAACGTGGTTACTCAGGAAAACAAATATAGACATGTAAGATTAATCAAATATTTAATCATGAATTGTTCCTTTCAATAAAGCAATAGAAGTCAGCAGTACAACTATGTTAGCTATCCTGTGTATACATGTATACAAAGTTTTCTCTTTCTTTTCTCTTTTCCTTCAACCCGGTTGCTCTTTACTTTTGAGCAGTTTCCTTTCATTTCATAATGTCTATCATACCTCATAATTTAATACATTCTTTCAGGCTATTACACTAGTGAGACAATACATGAAGATCTGTTTGATTTCACTTATGAGTATGGTCTCTAGTTGGGCCCATTTTCCTATAAATGCCTCAAGATTTTTTCTTTATACCTGAGTAATATTCCATTATATAAAAATGCCACAATTTTTTTATCCATTCCTCAGTAGATGGACATTTGGGTTGCTTCCATGATTTAACTATTACAAATTGTGCTGCCATAAACATGGGAGCACATATATTGCTGTGATATGATGTTTTCAATTCTTCTGGGAAAATACCCAGAAGAGGAATGACTGGGTTGAATGGGACCTCTAGACCTAGTTTGCTGTGGAATCTCCAAACTGATTTCCACAGTGGGTTCACCAATCTGCACTCCCACCAGCAGTGGAGAAGAGTTTCTATTTCTCCACAGCCTCACCAGCATTTGTTACTGATTGATTTCTTAATGTTGGCCAATCTTACTGGGGTGAGGTGAAATCTCAGTGTTGTTTTAATTTGCATCTCCCAAATGACTAATGATGTTGAACATTTTCTCATGTATTTATTTGCCATTTTTATCTCTTTATCTGAGAAGCATGTACTCATCCTAGATTCCCACTTTTGGATTGGGTCTTTGAATTATGGGGAACGGATTGTTTTTTAATTCTTTATATGTTCTAGATAGAAGTCCTTTGTGCTAGGGACAGTCAGCTAAAAATTTTTCTCAATTTATGAGTTTTCTTTTTACTCTGCTGGTGACTTCTTCAAATGTGCAAAAACTTTTCAGTAAGATGAGATCCCAGTTATTGATTCTGTGAAGTATTTCCTGTGAGGTTTGGTTTTTGTTCATGAACTCTCTGCCTACCCCTATATCTTCAACAGTTTTACCTACTTTCTCTTCCAACAGAATTTGATTGTTGAACCTATAAGCCTTCTGGTTGAGTTTTTCAGGTCTTCTATGCAAAGTATTATGTCATCTGCAAGTAATGATAGTTTAACTTTTTCCTTTCCTACCCTTATTCTGTTTACTTCTCCTTTCTAATTGCTGCAGCTAGCGACTTCACAGCAGTATTGATTAGCAATGATGGTAGTAGACATCATTGTCTTATTCTTGATTTTATTTAGAGTGAAAGTTTTCAGTTTTTGTCCCTTTAGCATCATCTTGGCTCTTGGTTTGTCATAGATGGCTTTTATCAAATTGAGATAGGGACCATCTATTCTGGTTTTCTGTAGGATTTTTTTTATCATGAATGAGTGATGCACTTTGTCAAAAGCTTTTTCCACATCTATTCAGATGATCCTGAGATTTTTCACTTTGGCTCTGTTGATATGGTGTGTTACATTTATTGACTTGCATATGTTGAACAATCCCTGCATCCCTGGGATGAATCCCACTTGGTCATGATGTATAATCTTCTTGATGATTTGCTGCATTCTGTTTGCCAGTACCTGATTGAGAATTTTTGCATCTAGGTTCATTAGGGAGTTTGGCCTGTAGTTCTATTTCTTGAGTCTCTCTGGAGTCTTTTGCCTCCAGGAATGAGTTGGGAGATATTGCTTCCCTTTCAATTTCATTAAAAAGTTTCAACAGTATTGATATTGAATCTTCTCTAAGTTTCTTGTAGACTTCAGCAATGAATTCATCAGGACCTGGGTTTTTCTTTGTTGGCAGGAATTTAATTACGTTTTCAGGTTTATTATCTGATATCGGGTTATTCATAATTTTTATATATCCTTGATTCAACTTTGGTAATTGGTACATATCTAGGAATCTGTCCATTTCTTCTGTATTTCCCATTCTATGAGAATAGAGATTTTCAAAACAGGTGTTGATAATCCAAATTTCCATATGATCTGTAATGATTCCACTGTTTTCATTTCCCATTGAATAATTTTTATTCCTTTTCCTTTTCTGATAAGATTAGTTAAGGTTGATGAATTTTAGGTATTCTTTCAAAGAATCAACTCTTAAATTCAGTAATTCTTTGTATTGTTTTCTTAGCCTCAATTATGTTAATTACTTCTCCAATCTTTATAATTTGTCCATTTTATGGGCTCTGAGTTTGATTTGCTCTTGTTTTCCTAAGTCCTTGAGGTGTAACATCAGGTTGTTTATTTCTACTCATTCTGTTTTCCTGATGTGGGAATTCACTGCAATAGGTTTCCCTCTGAGGACTGCGATCATTGCCTCCCACAGGTTTCAGTATGTGGTATCTGCATTTTCTTTTAATTGTAGATGTGGTTTAATTACTTCTTTAATTTCAACGTTCACTTATTGCTTGATTAAGAGTGTTTTATTTCATTTCCATGTGTTTATAGAGTTTGTGCAGTTTCTTTTGTCATTAATTTCCAATTTCATTGCACTATGGTCAGATAATATATGTGGGATAATTTCAATTCCTTTGCATTTACTTAGCCATGTTCTATGGGTTATTTATGGTCTATTCTAGAGAACGTCCCATGTGCAGCTGAGAAGAATGTGTATTCTGATGTTCTGTAGTGGCAGACATTGTAAACATCTACTAAGTCCATTTCTTTTTAGGTTTGGTTTAGTCCTGATTTTCTTTGCAGATTTTTTTGCTAGTTGATCTATCTACTTGTGACAGTGGGGTATTAAGTTCACCATTACAATCTTGTTATTGTTCATTTGATGTTTCATGTCTGTTAATATTTGTCTTACATAGTTGGGTGCTTCTGTATTTGTTGCAAACGTATTTATGATTGATATCTCTCCCTCTCAAAGTTTGTCCTAAAAAGTATGCAGTGATCTTCTTTAACTCTTCTGATCATTCTTGGTTTAAAGTTCACATTGTCTGCAAACAGAAGATCTATCACTGCTTTTTTCTGGGTTCCTGTTGCATGCACTATTATTTTCTATCCTTTGACTTTCCATCTGTGAATTTCTTTTTGAGTTAAATACCTTTCTTGTATACAGCATATGGCTGAATCTTGTTTCTTGATCCACTCTGCCAGTCTCTTTCTTTTGATTGATGAATTGAGGCCATTTACACTAATGGTTATAACTGATATGTATTGGATTATCCTTTTCATGTTATTTTCCTGCTGTTCGTTCCTGCATTTTCCCTTCTGTGTAATTGCTTGCCCTGCTTGGTTCCTCTCTGGTGTACTTGGAATTTTGATCATTTTTCTCTCTGTCTAGAATATCTTTTAGTACCTTTTGTATTGTTGATTTAGTGTTCATAAATTTCTTCAGTTGTTTTTTTGTCATGATAGTATCTTATTTCTTCATAAATTTTAAAACGTAGTTTTGCAGGGTACATCAATCTGGTTGGAAGTTGTTTTCTTTCAGGACCTGAAGTACTTCACTCCAAGCCCTTCTTGACTTGGTGCTGGGTGTTGAGAAATCTGCCATGATTCTGATGAGCTTTCCTTTATAGGTGATTTGTTTCTTTTCTCGAACAGCTTTCAATATTCTGTGCTTTGCTGAATTTCTGGTATCTTGATTATTATGTGTCTGCATATAGAATTGTTTTTATGGCTAATTGCAGTTCTATATGCTTCACTTATTTGTATGTCATATTTTTCCCAAATTAATAACATGGGAAATTTTGAGCTTTTACTTTTGCAAATAGTTTTGCATATCATGTGTTGATGTCTGCTTTTTCATTGAAAGCAATTATTCTTATATCATTTTCTTTGTGTCATCTTGCAGCTGCTGAACTTTTATTTCCTGACCTTTCATTATTTTCAAAAAACCTTTCCTTTCATGATTGATAGCCAAGATCCTGTCTTCAAGGTTTGAATGTCTCTCTTCAGTTTATTTCAAGCAGTTTTGCCAGCTTTCAATGGAATTTTTAATTTCCTGGTTATCTGTTTCAACCTGTTTCATGCATTCTATTTCTTTTCTATATTGATCATTCATATCATCATCTATTTTTTAATCTATCTCTATTCTACATTGGCTGAGAAATTCCTGGGGTTTTTTGTTTTTGTTTTTTGTTTTTCTTTTTGTACCAGGAATCAAACTCTGGACCTTGTGCTTGCCAGGCAGGCACTTGTGCTGCTGAGCTATATCCCCAGCCCTGAGCAATTCCTTTATAAATGACATTTTTTTTATACATGAGAGATTATACCTGATCTGATTTCTTGCAGGCTGGCTGTTTTATTAAGTCCCTTATTTATATTTGGCTTGATTTATTAATCTTTTATATCAGGTTGATTTTAATTTCAGGGTGTATGTCCCTTCCCTTTCTTCTAACCACCTGTGTTTTTGTTGCATTCTCTGAGGAGCTCTGAATGAGGCTTCTCTTTTATTCAACCATGCGGTGTCCTATTTCTTTGTATTGATCTTATTTGTTGTCTTTTAGGTTTCACAGATGTGGATGTCCCAGATTCAGGAGGAGTCAACCCCATTATTTTTTAGAGAAGTGTTACTGGGAGTTTATTGTTATTATTATTATTATTATTATTATTATTATTAAAAGGACTGAAAATAATAGAATTTATAAACAAAAAATGAATAATCTATGACATAATAATACAATCAAACTTAACGCAACCATAATGAAAGAAAATGAGACGGTGGGATGGACCCTCACATCTCCCGACCCCACGCGGCTTGCAGGTGGCTGAGGACAGAAATTGGCTTTTTGGCAGCTGCAGAGCAGAGGCAGACTCAGAGACCGTGCTCCTCGGGCAGACTGCGCTAATCCGGGCTGTGGACCGGGGTCCCACTCAGATCCCTGTCCCCACAGGCAGCACCATCCTTGGCCGGAGAGCGGGCACTGCAGCCACTGTGGTCAGCGGCTCCTGCGAGAACACAGAGAAGGCAGAGAAGCGCCGGGGAGGGGTGCATTGTGGGCGAGGCATGAAATATTAGCACGTTGGGGATATCCTGCCAGCACAGATTCCAGAACGGGTGAGCTGAGTGCGCACCGCAGCCAGATTCCTGAGTCGGGAAGAAGCTCAACTGAGAGAGATACACCTGAGCGGCATTCCTACCTGCACGATCCCAGGGACAGGTGAGTTGATTGGGCACCCTGACCGGATTTTTGAGTAGGGGACAAGCTCCGTCCAGGGAGGGACATCCGAGCAGCACTACTGCTGCATAAACCCTGAGACTGCAGAGCTGGCTGGGCACCCCAACCGGATTTTTGAGTGGGAGAGGAGCTCCACCCAAGGGAGGAACACCTGAGCGGCCCCCTGCCTGCATTCTCCCGGGGGTGGAGAGCTGTTTATGTGCCCCAGCCAGGTCTCGGGGTAGGGAGTACCTCGGTTCACAAAGCAGCACAGGAGCAGCCTTTTGAGCAGAACTCTCAGCAGAAAGCTTAAGGGACATTCTCCCGAAGAGAAGGAGTCACTGGAGCAGCCTTTGCAACAGACCTTTGCCTGGTGAACTGCCTGGGTAATTTATACCTCAACATTTTAAATCTGATACCGAAACATGGGAAGACAGAAGAACAAAATGCAGTCTCAGAAATCAACCATACCCAGAATAAGTCCTGAATGCAAGGATACAGGGGAACTAGGAAGCCACATATCTGCAAGTTCTGAAACGATTGCATCCAAAATAAAGAAACAACTCCATCAGGCCATAGAAGAGCTTAAAGCAGAAATAACCCACGTACCTGCAATAATCTCTCAGACAAAAAATGAACTGAAAACTATAATAGAAGAAATGTTCCGTACACATAGAGAAGAAATAGATAAAAGATTAGAAGAAAATAGGAAACAAATGGAAATGTTACAAGAGCAATTTAGGAATGAATTACCACAAATGAAACAGGTCCAAAGACATTGCCAGGAACTGAAAACTTCCACTGAAAGCTTGCAAAACTGCTTAAATGAAAGCGAAGAGAGAATTTCAGACCTTGAAGACAGCATGGCAGCTTATGAGTGAGAAAGGAAGGATCTCATAAAATCATCAAAGACCCAAGAAAAACCAATCCAACAGCTGCAAGATGAGGCAAAACGAAATAATATTCGAGTAATAGGAATCAGTGAAACAGCAGCAGACAACACAAATGATATAAAAAGAATATTTGCTGAAATAATAGCAGAAAATTTCCTAAACAAGGTAAAAGATAAAGTACAGCTACTCGAGGCATATAGAACCCAAACGAGCCATAACCCAAAGAAAAACACACAGACGTATATTAGTCAAGATCACAGACATCCAGCAAAAGAACACAATATTAAAAGCTGCTAGAGAAAACAAACAGATCACCTATAAAGGAAAGCCCATCAGGAACACAGCAGACTTCTCAACAGAAACCATGAAATGAAGAAGAGCTTGGAGTGAGGTATTACAGATTCTGAGACAAAACAACTTCCAACCCAGACTGATGTATCCTGCAAAACTATACTTCAAATTCAATGGAGAAATAAAATATTTCCATGGAAAAGAACAACTGAAGAACTTCATGAATGCCAAACCAGCATTGCAAGAAGCACTAAAAGATATTATAGACAGAGAAAAAAAATGACCACAATATCAAAAACAACAATACAAAGAAAACCTCAAATAGAACAAGTAACTAGACAGATAGCAAAACAAGGAAAACAAAAAGTAAATAACACGACTAGAATAAGCCAACATATAACGATTATAACCATTAATGTAAATGGCCTCAATTTAAGAGTAAAATGGAAAAGATTGGCAGAATGGATTAAGGAACACAATCCAATGATATGCTGTATACAGGAAACACATTTTACTCAAAAGTAAATCTACAGGCTGAAAGTTAAAGGATGGAAAACAATTCTCCATGCAACAGGTTCTCAGAAAAAAGTGGGGGTACTTATTATGTTTGCAGACAAGCTAAACTTCAAACCAAAAACAATCAAAAGATATAAAGAAGGCCATTACATACTAGTTAGGGGAAAGCTGCAAGAGGAAGAGATAACAATCCTAAACATTTATGCACCAAACAATGGAGCACCAAACTTTACAACTCAAGTCTTAACAAACGTGAAAAATCAACTAATAACACTATTTTAATGGGGGACCTAAACACCCCTCTGACACAAAAAGACAGGTCAACTGGACAGAAACTCAGGAAAGAAATAAAACACCTGAACCAAAAGTGTGAACAAATGGACTTAGTAGATGTATACAGAGTGTTCCACCCCACAACATCAGAATACACATTTTTCTGAGCTGCACATGGGTCTTTCTCTAAAATTGACCACATCATAGCCCATAGAGCATATCTACCTAAATGCAAAAGAATTGAAGTTATAACATGCATATTATCTGACCACAGGGCAATGAAACTGGAAATTAATGATAAAGGGAACTCCAAAAACCGCATAAACACTTGGAAATTAGACAACAACCTCCTGAATAATCAATGGGTCACACAAGAAGTTAAAGAAGAAATTTAAAAATACCTACAAATAAATGAAAATGCAAGTACAACCTATCGGAATCTGTGGGATGCAATGAAAGCAGTCCTCAGAGGGAAATTTATAGCAATGAACTCATATATAAAGAAAATAGAAAGACAGCAAATAAATAGCCTAATGCTACACCTCCAACTCTTAGAAAAAGAGCAACAAGCCAAACCAAAAGCCCAAAGAAGGGAGGAGATTATAAAACTCAGGGCATAAAGTAATGCAATTGAGATGAAGAAAACTCTACAAAAAATAAATGAATCAAAGAGTTGGTTCTTCGAAAGAATAAATAAAATTGATAAACCCCTAGCCAACCTTATCAAAAAAAGAAGGGAAAGAACTCAAATTCATGCAATAAGGAATGAAAAAGATGAAATCACCACAGATCCCACAGAGATCCAAGAAATCATTAATACCTACTTTGAAAATCTTTACTCCCATAGGATAGAAAATTCAGAAGTGGACAGAGGATGGATGGGAAGATGGCGACCAGGTGAGCAGCAAGGGAGCGATCCTCCTTAATAAACACCACCAGCTCGAGACAGACTTGGCGAGCGTGAATGCCGGGACCTCGGCTGGGAAGTTCAAACTGGGCGTATTTCTCTGAGATGCGGGGGGAGATGTGGTAGGGTGGAACAGGCTGCCGGGGCGAGACGTGGGAAAGCCCCAGACGCTGGGAACCAGGGACGATCCGCGCGGGGAGGAAGCTTGGCTCGGTCCAAGCGCCGTGGGAGCGCAGCCAGCTCGGTCCCTCCCGCCTCCCGAGCTGGTGCAGCCTTCCGGCGACTCCTGACAGAGATCGGCTTGTTAGCGGCGGAGACGCCCGGCAATCCCACGTTTCGCGCGTATCGGGCAGGCCGCTCGGAGGGCCCCAAATGCCGGGAGCAGCGAGGAAGATTGGCTGGGTCCTAACGCCCTGAGAACACAGACAGCTCAGTCCCTCCCGCCTCCCGAGCCGGCGCAGCTCTCCGACGACTCCCGACAGAGATCGGCTTGTT
>PVLD010020715.1:0-33256 GCA_004027595.1 Dinomys branickii | reverse complement strand
TGTTTTTATTTGCATTTCTCGAATGACTAAAGATGTAGAACATTTTCTCATATATTTATTTGCCATTTGTATTTCTTTATCTGAGAAGTGTGTATTCATCTCAGATGCCCATTTCTGGATTGGGTCTTTGAATTTGGACAGGTACATGTTTTTTAATTCTTTGTATGTTCTAGATAGAAGACCTTTGTCTGAGGGACAGTGAGCTAGGATTTTTTCCCAATCTGTGGGTTTTCTTTTTACTCTGCTGGTGATTTCTTCAGATGTGCAAAAACTTTTCAGTAAGATGAGGTCCCAGTTATTGATTCTTTGAAGTGTTTCCATTGCAGTTTCATTTTTATTCATGAACTCTCTGCCTACTCGATGTCTTCAAGATTTTTACCTACCTTCTGTTCCCGTAGATTCAGTGTTTCTGTTTTAATATTGAGATCTGTGATCCATTTTGACTTGAGTTTGGTGCGTGGTGATAGGCTTGGATCTATTTTCAGGCTTCGGCAAGTGGCAAGCCAATTTTTCCAGCACGATTTATTGAAGAGGCTATCTTTCTTCCAGTGAGCTTGTTTGGCCCCTTTGTCAAATGTTAGGTGGCTGAGTGATTTTTGGTTGTGGCTGTATCTTCCAGTCTGTTCCATTGATCCTCAGGTCTGGTTTTGAGCCGGTACCAGGTTGATTTTTATTACAGTAGCTTTGTAGTATAATTTCAGGTCAGGGACTGTGATTCCACCTGACTTGACCTTGTGGCCCAGAATTGCTTTTGCTATTCTGGGTCTCTTCTGGTTCCAGATGAACTTAAGGAATGTTTTCTCTAGATCTGTGAGGTACGTTGATAGTAGTTTAATGGGAATTGCATTGAATGTGTACAACAATTTTGGTAGTATGGCTATTTTCACAATGTTGGTTCTTCTTAACCATGAGCAGGGAATGTTTTTCCATTTATTGAAATCCTCTTCAATCTCTTTTTTCAGAGTATTGTAGTTTTCATTGAATAGATCTTTTACCTCTTTTGTTAGATTGATTCCTAAATATTTCATTTTCTTGGATGCTATTGTAAAAGATATGGTTTCCTTAATTTCTCTCTCAGTCTGTTTGTTGTTTGTGCATAGCAGTGCTATTGATTTTAGGGTGTTGACTTTGTATCCAGCTACTCTGCTGAATTTTTCAATTAATTGAAGGAGTCTTCTTGTAGAGTTTTTGGAGTCTTCCATGTAAAGTATCATGTCATCTGTGAATAGAGATAGTTTTACTTCTTCCTTTCCTATCTGTATTCCTTTTATTTCTCTTTCTTGTCTAATCACTCTGGCTAATGCTTCTAGAACTACGTTGGATAGTAGTGGTGACAGTGGATATCCTTGTCTTGTTCCTGTCTTTAAAGTGAAAGCTTTCAGTTTTTGTCCATTTAGTATGATGTTGGCTGTTGGTTTGTCATAGATGGCTTTGATTAAATTGAGGTAGAGGCCATCTATTCCTATTTTTTCTAGGGTTTTTAACATGGATGCATGTTGGACTTTATCAAAAGCTTTTTCTGCACCTATTGAGACAATCCTGTGGTTTTTGTTTTTGGCTCTATTGATATGGTGTATTACATTAATTGATTTGTGAATATTGAACCATCCCTGCATTCCTGGAATAAATCCAACCTGGTCATGGTGTATACTTTTCCTTATGATTTGCTGCATTCTATTTGCTAGTATTTTATTGAGTATCTTTGCATCTATGTTCATTAGGGAGATTGGCCTATAGTTCTCTTTCTTGATTGGGTCCTTCTCTGGTTTTGGTATTAGTATGATACTTGCCTCCAGAAATGAGTTAGGGAGAATTGTTTCCTTTTCAATTTCATTGAAGAGTTTGAGGAGTGTTGGCATTAAATCTTCGCTGAATGTTTTATGGTCCGGGACTTTGAACCCAGGAGAAACTGAGGAATCTTTCCAAACCAGTGCATCTCAAATCTCATGATGCAGTTCCTTACCTCAGAAAAAATTTTGTTTCATGAAAATGATGCACCAACTAGATTTTGAATGTAAAGCAGATAACATAACCCTTCTCCTTGATTGGGGTAAAAATTCAAATAATGTCTCAACCTCTGCGATTGTCCCTCGCCACGATGTGCCTCCCTGCACATCCCTAGGGCTTGGCAGGGTCTTGCAGCTTTAGCAGATGACCCTAACCCTTGAGGTCATGGATCTGCCATCCTCACTGAAGTCACCCTGGGAAGTAAGACAGAGCCTGCTGGAGGAAGGCTAAAGATGGTTTGTGAGAACACCATTTGCCACCCATCAGCTGATGCAAAGAACCTGACCAGCCCCTGGAAGTTCTCGTGGCTGCTCTAAAACTTATACCATGCCCAGAATGGTTTTAAGTTTACGTTCCTCAAAGTTACATATTTGCTTAAGAGTGAGGTTTTCTAATACACTATTGGGGGAGGGTGACGGAGGCTTTTTGACTTTTTGGGTTTCAAAATAGGCTTCTTAAAAGCACATCTTTGGATTGATCAGAGTTTTTTTTAAATGGAAATTTCATAAGACATCGATTTCCCCTCCCTATACCCAAAAGTGCATGTCTTAGTTAAATGTGTATGTTCATCTTATTTCAAAAACCTGTACTTAGTATCTCAGAAAAACATCCTCAAAACTAAACAAACAAACAAATAAGCAACTACCAAAGGAAGAAGACAGTAAAGCAATATCTTCAAAGTACTAAGAGAAAAAAAAAGAAAACAACCTAGAACTCTCAACATAGAATTTTATACCTGGAAAAAAACCAGGCCTCAAAAGTAAAGGTAAAATAAAGACTTTTTAAAGATATATGAAAGTTTAAAAAATTTATCATGGGCAGACTTGCCCTGTCAGAGATGTTAAAGGAAGCATTTAAGGTATTAGGAAAATTGTACAAGATAGAAATATAAAAATACCAACAATCTAATGACACAGCATGATAAAGTTAAATATAAGACAATGGCAGAACAAAAATTAGCAGGGAAGACACTGAATTAGCACATCTTCACTAGAAGGTAGACAGATAAAGATGGGTAGTGAAAATCCTAAAGTAACTACTTAAATAACAGAGTTACAGCTAATGAAGGAAGCACACCAAATACAATTACAAAACATTCTTCACTTAACCCAAAAGAAGGTAGAAAAAGAGGAGGAAACAAAGGATGATAAACTTGAACATAATCACTTAAACAATTATGCTAACTGTGAATAGCATAAATAGTCTCCTTAAAAGAGAAGGTAAAGTTAACTGGTAATTTGCCAAATTATTTGTAGGCTACATAAATCTCAATATAATATTTATACAGTCAATGAACATTTATTTCCATTGCATGGGGAGCATAGCATTTGTGCTGGGGAAATGTTCACTCCTCACATGACCCTAATAATCTAGTACTGAATCACAGTAATAGACTGTTAGAGCAGAGTATAATACTTGATAAGACAGAGAAATTTGCTTTTTCTGTATACCTGAAAATAATAATAATGTTTTAAAATTATCAACAAGATGACCATAACTTATTCTGCTAAACGTGGATCATTTTCACACTTTCTAGAACATATACTGAATTTCTACTGAGCAATTAGCCATTTGTAATAAAAGTGGAGACACGTGTGCAGTCCTGCCAAACCCTCTACTGTGCATTTACCATTTTTCAGTCCTCTTCACTGCTATCACAGTGGTTCTCACCCAGTGCCAATTTTGCCCTCATGGGGTGTTTGGCAATGTTTGGAAATAGTTTTGGTTGTCACCATAAAGGAAGGGGTATTACTGGCATCTATTGAGTAGAGGCCAGGGATACTGCTAAAAAGTCTCTTAGTTAATTTTCTCATGGCTGAGACAAAATACTTGACACCCAGAGTTTAAAAAGGAAAGGTTTATTTCTGTTTATATAATGGGCTGGCTCCAAGGCAGGGTGGCATGGCAGAGGCAGCCGCAGACATGCTATGACCACATGATGCTTTGGGGGGGCGCATCTAGCTACAACCATAAGGACACCCTTCAGTGTATGGGGCAGAATAACAACCCTTCAGTCTGAACAGTCAGCATTGCCTGTGTTGGGAAAGCCTGAACTTGGGTGATGCATTCATCTTAATTTCCCCAAGACATCTCAAGCTTTAGCCCTGAAAGTCTGTGTCTCAAGAAATCCCCAGTCTGAGGTAAACTGTGAAAATTGACCACCCTTCCTCCTACCTACTAGTATTAGAAAAGCAGCCTATATTCAAACTGTTGTTCTTGATGGAATGAGCATTCAGTCTCCTGGTAAAAACATAACCAGCATAAATAGATGTAGAGAATATATTTTATTTAGTGTTACACCAAACGTTACCTGTAGTATCTCCTTTGGTCATCTTTGACACGAGGTGGGGTAGTGCTATTATCTTCGTTATTCAGCTGAGAAAAACAAGTTGCATTAGGTTAGTTGTTTAACCCTCTACAACTGGTTACTGAATTACATCTATAAAACAAGGTCTATCCAACCCCGAGCGTAGCAAGCATCTTCTTCAAAGGAAGACTGAAGGTAAGATTGAAGGATGTTTTCTTCGGCTGTACCAACATGGTTGCACAGCATGTATTTTTAATGATACTTTTCTAAATTACAAATCAAACAAAATTATCTTTGATATAAATGTGACTTTCATTGCCCAAGTCGTTGCTGGCTACAACTGTACATCAGATTTCAGCTGACATTAAAAGTTTAATTTTCTTCTAAAAAGTGTGGAATTTGAAACCAAAGACATTAGAGTTAAATTTAATAGGTGATCCAGACTGAATTCCTTAATTTCTTGAGCCTAATGGCAGTAATGTATAAATTAAATAAGATAACCTGGATAAAGTCTGTTTTATAATACTTGGTATGTTAGAGGAATTCCAAAGTGCAAGTTGTAAAAATCATGTGAAGCAGTAGCTTAAATACAGATTAGCTTTGTTCGTGATATTTTTATCAGTAGGGAAGGAGGAAGAAAAAAGAAGCAATAGGAATATTAGAATATTTTAACATGGTGAAATAGCATTTGAACTCAGAGAGGATTGGCAGAAACCAGCTTAAGTACTGTATGAAATACTTAGATTCTGTGTGAAGTTATAACATTCATCTTCTCTAGCATGAAGGGCATACCACGCTTTACTAAACATTGTAGAGATGATGACAGAGAACACTTTCCACTCTTAATGTGCTATTTCCAAAAAGTTAGGTCGAATATCAAATAATTCATTGCATATGCTGTGTTAAATGACAGACATTCAGTGATGGGAAAATCAGTTGTTCCCGTAGCCAGCAATCAGACATCCCATTAAAAAGGTGCAGTTCTGTTTTCTGTTGTTTGTAGGAAGAAAGGACTCACTCCTGGCGAAAAGATGCGTTCAGAACTGCAGTGTAATTAAAGTGACCAAATTATAATATGCTACAGCTAACTATTAAATACAGCGGTCTGGGCATAGTCCAGGTCTGCTGTGTTTATAGCAACAGTGTGCTGAACTTAGCAAAAAAGCCACAAGAAGTCTGTAATTCTCTGATGAATGAAACGGCTCTTGTGAGAAAGGGTTACAAAAGAAGGGGCGGGACTGTGGAAGAATTACCCTCACCAAAGCGGGGTGATTTCCTTGATGTAAGTTTAAACTCTCCCTCCCTGGAAAGGATTGTTCCACGCCTGTGGTGAGCAACAGGCGATATGAGAGGAAAGCAGAACACGTATGCCGTTAGAAGTCACTCCCAAGAGTGCAGGCGCGCAGGGTTTCCACTGTGGAGGGCTTAGCGGAGGAGGGGTCTCTGGGAAGGGAACTGAAAGTGTGTTTCATTGTGTTTGTGTTTTCTACTTCTCTCGTATTCTTTGTCTGCCCTGGTAGGATTTCAAGCTGATTTCTCTCCCTCTCCCTGTCTCTCTGTCTCTCTGTCTCTGTCTCTGGCTGTCTCTCTTGTTTTCATATTGATTATGCACAGAAGTAATTTTCGAACCTGCAAACGAAACAGGTGGACTTACGACAAAATAGTACCGAAATGAGAATTGCCGTCTCCTCCCACTGGGGCTGACGCAGCCGAGCAGACCCTCGGGTCACACAAGCGCATTCAGAGCCACGATGACGGCTGGGGAGGGTGACTGCGTGGGTCGGCAGGGCGGTGCACGCCTACTGTGGAACGACCAGCGCAAACGCTCCTAAGACCTATGGCTCCGGTCCCCGGGCAGGGGCAGGTAGATTTTGTGGCTTTTGAGAAAAATATTAAGTCCCCAAACGAATGTTTAGAAAGAAACAACGTAAGTCACCATAAGTTGCCGGAACTTTGGAGACTCCGGTTCTTTTCTTGGATTTCTGTAGGCAACGGCAAGCAAAGGTCACTGAGAAGCGCTGCAGGCGTCAAGCCGGGCGCCCGCTCCCCGCCCGGCGCTAAGGTCCAGAGGCCGCTGGAAAAGAGCCGCGCACTGGGTTTCCCGGGCAGCATCCGCTACCTAGGACTTCCCTCAGCCCAAGAAGTCTGACAGGACCGCGATCGTAGATGACAGACAACTGCGCATGCAGTGCTCGTCCAGGCGCTGCGAGGGTAAAGCTCTCACGTCCGTCTCGCTGGCCGGCGGGTCGCGCTGGGCACCGCGGGCGTGGAGCGGGCGCCGGGAGCTGGGTCCCGCGGCCCACGCGGCCCGCCCAGCCGCAGTCCCCAGGCGGGTCCGCTCGCGGCGGGGGGCGGGGGCTGCGCGCGGAGGGCCGGGCCGGCAGCCGCGGATTGGCCAGACGGCCCGGGGCGGGCTCCGCCGCGCGTCCCGGCCAGGCGGGCTATATTGGCACGGTTCCTGCCGCGGCCGAGCGTTTCGCGGGGCGGCGCGGCGCGGGGCTGGGCAGCGTGGGAGCGCGGCGCGGGCGCGGAGGGCAGGGCTGCCGGGAGCGGGCTGCGGGGCGATGAGGCAGCGGCTCCGCGCGCGCGGGCGGCCGGGCGGACTGGGCTGGCCGGGCCCGGGCTGCTGCTCCGGAGGCTGCTGAGCGCCGGGCGGCCCGCGCCGAGCGGAGAGGCGGCGGCGGGTCGGGCGCTGCGGAGCTCGGCTTGGCCTCGGCTCGGGCGCC
This sequence comes from Dinomys branickii, assembly GCA_004027595.1. Lineage (NCBI taxonomy): Eukaryota > Metazoa > Chordata > Mammalia > Rodentia > Dinomyidae > Dinomys > Dinomys branickii. The sequence continues at coordinate 26,215 of PVLD010020715.1, read as the reverse complement.
GGCGGAGCCATGCGCGCGGCCAGGTGGCTGGCGGGGCTGCTCTACCAGCTCTCGCTCTTCCTCGGCAGGTCGTGGGAGGTCCGTTTCCACCCCAGACAAGGTAGGAGCGCGTCGGGCGCCGTCTCGGCGAGCGGGGCGCCGCAGGGCGTGAGGGCGCTGCGGGCTGGGGACCCTGGCTCCGCGGGGACCCCCGGGAGCCCGGGACCCGCTCAGCCCGGGCCGCCCGAGAGGGCTCGGTGGCGCGGATTCCGAGGAGTCGCGCGCCCTGGGCCCCCGTTTGCGTCCCGCGACCACGCGGCGGGTGGCCTGGGGCAGGGGGCGCGGCCCCCGCGGGCGCGAGCCGGGCCGGGAGGCGCGGGGTCCGCGGGGTCGGGGGGCGCGGGCGGGCGCGAGCGTGTCCGCCGGAGGAGACCCGCGGCCGGGAACGCGCGGGTCAGTGCCCTGTCGTGTGGTTGCAGAGGCTCTGGTGAGGACTCTGGCCTCCTACGAAGTGGTGACCCCCGCGCGCGTGAACGAGTTCGGGGAAGTCTTCCCGCAGAGCCGCCACTTCAGCCGCAGGAAGCGCAGCGCGGGGCCCCTGGCGCCCACGCCGCCCCGGACCCACTACCGCATCAGCGCCTACGGGCAGCTCTTCCGGCTGAACCTGAGTGCCGACGCCGCCTTCCTGGCTGCCGGCTACGCCGAGGTGCACGTGGGGACCCCCGCGCGAGGGGCCTGGGGCCGCGGCGCGACCGCCCCTGACCTGCGCCACTGCTTCTACCGCGGCCAGGTCAACGCGCGGGAGGACCACACGGCAGTCTTCAGCCTCTGCGGGGGACTGGTAAGCGCCGCGGGCATCACCCCGGGACCCGGAGGGCCGCGTTCGGGAGCCGGGTAGTGGGGGTGGGCGCTGGCGGTTTGCGACCCAGGAGTTCACGCTGGTGAACCGAGCAAGGGGCCTCTCCTTCCCCGATGCCCGGAGAAAGGTTTGCAAGACTGGAGAGTCCAGGTGACCAAGTCTCTGCCCACTGGGCGCGCTCGCCGATTCTTTCCTGAAAGCGGCAGATGCTGGAGCGGCCTGCGGGGGGCTCTGCTGCAAGCGGAGTGCGGTTCGCAACGACAGGCGTCATTTCCCTGGGGCTCCCTTTCCCGGTCACCTTGTTGAGGTAGACGCCCCAGGCTTCACTTAAATTTGGGAAAAGTACCGGAATTTAGAATAACAGAAAGAAAATAGAATGAATATGCATGAAAGGAAATGACCCATTTTGGAAAGATGGTTTTCTCAGTAGTACTAGATGGCCATGAATTTGTGATGCCCGTGAATTTGTGAAGCAAGGGATAAGGAAGAGGGGAATCCAGCTGTGTCTGGGGCACTGCCCCTGGAAAGGTCGGCTGTGTCTCCCAAGTCCTGTGGTGGACACACGAAAAATGAGCATTCGCAGGAAGAGTAAAAGAAGGAGTTTTTAAAAAAGAATTTACGGAAAGGAGAAATGAGACAAAGTATCACACCCTTTTGTTTCTCCTCCTCTGACATAGGGAGTCATAACTTTTTTGGGTCAGGTACAGCACTACTTTAGCAGACCGATAACCCCCAAACCTATTTTTGAAGTGTAATTTTAGTATTCAAAATAATATACGTAGTTTTAAATACAGTCCAATTAAATAAAAATATACATTAAAGTAATACAAGGCCACTTTGCATTGTGCTAACATACACGTTTATTAATGTGTTACAATTCTATGAGTAGAGCTGTTTACTACTGTATTGTCGTGCTATAATGAGTGTAGACAGTTCAGAATGTAAACAGAAGTCCTGACAAGGTAGCCAAGCCACAGCGGCCCTGGTGTCACTGCCAATCACTAAAGGAAATGCTCAGCTACAGAGGTGAGTGAGAACGAAGGTGCAACTTTTTATATTTATCTTTTATGGATACGTATTTGCAGTACATGATATTGACATTCATTTTAGGGACTAGGGATGTGTTCTTAACCATCTGATTTCTTTTTATTCCTCCCCCCTCCTGTGTCTGCTCCCTTCCCAATATGCAAAAGATTTATCTCCCTGTTTCCTGTTGTCTATTTTTATTTTGTCTTTAAAATTGCTTATACTCTGGGTTTCTCATATACGAAAAGTTATGTGCTATTTAAGCGTGTGTCTCATTTATTTCCCTTAACATTGTATCTCAAGGTGCATCCATTTTCCTATAAATGCCTCAAATTTATCCTTCTTTATGGCAGAGTAGTGCTTCATTATGTATAAATTACCAGATTTTCTTTATTCATCTGTTCATGGATGTGTAGATCATCTTCAAGACTTAGCTTTTATGAGCTGTGCTGCTGTATACATGGATGTGCATGTGTGTATGCATCACTGGGGTATGATAGCTGTGAAGGGCTGTTCCCCACCCCAGGCCCAGCCTTACCTGCATCTTTGTTCTGTCTGGGGTAGGAGGAAAGTTTGAGATGTAACCTGGAGCCTCAGGTTAAAGACACTGCTTTAAAACACGCAGATTTTTTTTTTTTTGCTTTTTTGTCTGTTTCTTTTTTTTTTTTTATTTTAAAAGTAAAAGCACAAAAACATTAACAAACAGACACAAAGTAGCATAAGAAATAGTACAATCAAAACTGATCTACAGACAATGTGACATGGACTCAACAATGGTTGTTGCTTTACCTATTGATATCTTCGAAGTGTATATTCATGAACACAGATACAGACATGTGAAATTGGTCAAACAATTAATCATCTCAACAACAGAAAAAAAAAAAGAAAAGAAAGAAACTGGAAAGCATTAATGAAGAGGCACACAGTAGTACAATAACAGTAAGATCAGAATTGAATTGTAGACAAAGCAACAGAAAACCAACAGTAGTTGCTGCTTTGCAAATTGATATCTTCAAAGTGCGTGCTCAGGATAACACATACAGACATACAAGATTGATCGAACAACCAGTCATCAACTATTCCTTAGCATTAAGTGATATAATACAATAGTAGAACCATGTTAGCCCTCCTGCACATATGTATATACATACATACATACATACATTTTTGCCTCTTTCTTTTCTCCTTTCCCTCATCCCATCTGTTCTTTCTTTTTGAACAGATTTCCTTCATGTCTCTTAGTTTATATTCCCACCCTCAGGTTCTTACACCAGTGATACAATACGTTGCCTGCTCATGTACTGCTGATTAAATTCACTTATGAGTATGGACTCCAGTTTTGACCACTTGCCTACAAAGTCCCCAAAACTGTCTTTCTTTATAGCTGAATAATATTCCATTATATAAAAATGCCAGTTTTTTAATCCAGTCTTCTGTGGATGGACACTTGGGTTGCTTCCACATTTTAGCTATTACAAATTGCGCTGCTATAAACATGGGTGCACATATATCACAGTGATATGATGTTTTCAGATCTTCTGGGAAAATACCCAGAAGGGGAATAGCTGGTTTGAATGGAACCTCTAGACCTAGTTTGCTGAGAAATCTCCAAACGGCTCTCCACAGTGGTTGCACCAGTCTGCATTCCCACCAGCAGTGTAATAGAGTCCCTATTTCTCCACAGCCTCGCCAGCATTTGTTTTTTTTTTGTTTGTTTGTTTGTTTTTTTTTTTGGCGGTACTGGGGATCGAACTCAGGACCCTGCGCTTGCTAGGCAAGCGCTTATTCCACTGAGCTATATCCCCAGCCCCTCGCCAGCATTTGTTATTGGATGACTTTTTCATACTGGCCAGTCTTACTGGGGTGAGATGGAATCTCAGTGTTGTTTTTATTTGCATTTCTCGAATGACTAAAGATCTGGAACATTTTCTCATATATTTATTTGCCATTTGTATTTCTTTATCTGAGAAGTGTGTATTCATCTCAGCTGCCCATTTCAGTATTGGGTCTTTGAATTTGGATAGGTACATGTTTTTTAATTCTTTGTGTGTTCTAGATAGCAGTCCTTTGAGGGATAGCGAGCTAGGATTTTTTCCCAATTTGTGGGTTTTCTTTTTGCTTTGCTGGTGATTTCTTTAGATGTACAAAAACTTTTCAGCAGGATGAGGTCCCAGTTATTGATTCTTTGAAGTGTTTCCCTTGCAGTTTCATTTTTGTTTATGTACTCTCTGCCTACTCCTATGTCTTCAAGATTTTTACCTACTTTCTCTTCCAATAGATTTAGAGTTTCTGTTTTAATGTTGAGGTCTGTGATCCATTTTGACCTGAGTTTGGTGCATGGTGATAGACTTGGGTCTATTTTCAGTTTTCGGCAAGAGGCAAGCCAGTTTTTCCAGCACCATTTATTAAACAAGCCTTCTTTTTTCCAGTGAGTTTGATTGACCCCTTTGTCAAATATTGGGTAGCTGAGGGCTGGGGATATAGCTCAGTGGAATAAGTGCCTCCCTAGCAAGTGCAGGGTCCTGAGTTCAATCGCCAGTACCGCAAAAAAAAAAAAAAAAAAAGTAGCTGAGTGGGTTTTTCATTATGGTTGCATCTTCCAGTCTGTTCCATTGATCCTCAGGTCTGTTTTTTTAGCCAGGACCAGGTTGATTTTATTACAGTAGCTTTGTAGTATAATTTCAGGTCAGGGATTGTGATTCCACCTGACTTGTCCTTATTGCCCAGGATTGCTTTTGCTATTCTGGGTCTCTTCTGGTTCTAGATGAATTTGAGGCATATTTTCTCTAGATCTGTGAGGTATGCTAACAGTAGTTTAATGGGAATTGCATTGAATCTGTACAACAGTTTTGGTAGTACGGCCATTTTTACAATGTTAGTTCTTCCTAACCATGAGTAGGGTATGTTTTTCCATTTATTGAAATCCTCTTCTATTTCCTTTTTCAGAGTACTGTAGTTTTCACTGAATAAATCTTTCACATTCTTTGTTAGATTGATTCCTAAGTATTTCAATTTCTTGGTTGCTATTGTAAAGGGTATGGTTTCCTCAATTTCTCTCTCAGTCTGTTTGTTGTTCATGTACAGGAATGCTATTGATTTTTGGGTGCTGACTTTGTATCCGGCTACACTGCCGAATTTGTCAATTAATTCCAGGAGTTTTCTTGTGGAGTTTTTGCGGTCCTCCATGTATAGTATCATGTCGTCTGCAAATAGTGATAGTTTGACTTCTTCCTTTCCTATCCTTATTCCTTTTATTTCTCTCTCTTGTCTGATTGCTCTGGCTAGTGCTTCTAGAACTATGTTGAATAGGAGTGGTGACAATGGATATCCTTGTCTTGTTCCTGATTTTAAAGTGAAAGTTTTCAGTTTATGTCCATTTAGTATGATGTTGGCTGTTGGTTTACTATAGATGGCTTTGATCAGACTGAGGTAGACGTCATCTATTCCTATGTTTTCTAAGGTTTTTAACATGAATGCATGTTGGCCTTTATTGAAAGCCTTTTCTGCATCTATTGAGATGATCATGTGGTTTTTGTCTTTGACTGTATTAATATAGTGTATTACATTAATTGATTTGCGAATATTGAACCATCCCTGCATTCCTGGAATGAATCCTACTTGGTCATGGTGTATAATTTTCCTTATGATTCGCTGTAATCTATTTGCCAATATTTTGTTGAGTATCTTTGCATCTATGTTCATTAGCGAGATTGGCCTGTAGCTCTCTTTCTTGGTTGGGTCCCTCTCTGGTTTTGGTATCAGTATAATACTTGCCTCCAGAAATCTGTTAGGGAGAGTTGCTTCTTTTTCGATTTCATTGAAGAGTTTGAGGAGTGTTGGCATTAGATCTTCTCGAATGTTTTATACAATTCTGCTGTGAATCCATCAGGGCCTGGGCTTTTCTTTGTTGGTTAGTTTTTAATAACATTTTCAATCTCATTAATTGATATTGGGTTGTTCAAGATTTTTACGTCTTCCTGATTCAATTTTAGTAATTTATACCTTTCTGGGAATCTGTCCATTTCTTCTGTATTTTCTATCCTATGGGAATACAGATTTTCAAAGTAGGTATTAATGATCTTTTGGATTTCTGTGGCATCTGTAGTGACTTCATCCTTTTCATTCCTTATTGCATGAATTTGAGATCTTTCCCTTCTTTTTTTGATAAGGTTGGCTAGGGGTTTATCAATTTTATTTATTCTTTCAAAGAACCAACTCTTTGATTTACTAATTTTTTGTAGAGCTTTCTTCATCTCTATTGCATTAATTTCTGCCCTGAGTTTTATAATCTCCTCCCTTCTTTGGGCTTTTGGTTTGGCTTGTTGCTCTTTTTCTAAGAGTTTGAGGTGTATCATTAGGTTATTTATTTGCTCTCTTTCTGTTTTCTTTGTATATGAGTTCATTGCTATAAATTTCCCTCTGAGGACTGCTTTCATTGCATCCCACAGATTCCAATAGGTTGTACTTGTGTTTTCATTTATTTGTAGGTAGTTTTTAATTTCTTCTTTAACTTCTTGTGTGACCCATTGGTTATTCAGGAGGTTGTTGTCTAATTTCCAAGTGTTTATGTGGTTTTTGGATTTCTCTTTGTCATTAATTTCCAATTTCATTGCACTGTGGTCCGATAATATGCATGGGATAATTAAAATTCTTTTGCATTTAGGTAGATATGCTGTATGGGCTAGAATGTGGTCTATTTTAGAGAAAGACCCATGTGCAGCTGAGAAAAATGTGTATTCTGATGTTGTGGGGTGGAACACTCTGTATACATCTACTAAGTCCATTTGTTTTTGTTAAAACACGCAGATTTTTGCTGATTCCATTAGGTAAACCTCTGATAAATACCTACTTAGGAAAGAAGAACTAGGACTTGGATTCAAGTTTGCAAGTACTCTACCTTTTTTTTCGTAGAAAAAATAAATGAAAGATACTTTTAAAAGATGTTCAAAGATCTTTTAAGAGATGTTCAAAGGAAAAATAAATGAAACATACTTTTAAAAGATGTTCAAAGATCTTTTCAGAACATCACCACTTTTTGTTAATGGACTGAAGAAAAAATGGATAGTTTTCCTCAGGCCAAATGTAATACTTGCTTTCAGCTCGGTAGATTTATGATGTATTTCTGAGTGTGTGCCTTGGCCACTAGTAAATAAATTTAGAGATTCTCTTTGCCCTTTGCTTTGCTCTTTTTTGAATCGATTATCTCGAGTTGTATTTACATGGAATGCCTTGAACAATTTCCTTCCTTTCTGCTATAGATAAACATAAAATATTTGTGACATCAGAATGACAGAAATACACTGTAATATTTACGCAGTGACCTATACTTCAAAGGAAAAAATTCTCTTTTCTAAAACTTTTAAAAATAATGCTTAGTTTATCTTGAATATCCTAGATTTACAACCACAAATTTGTCATGGTCAATATATTTTCTTGTTTGGTGTTACACAGCACAGAAAAACCTTCCAGATGTGGAGCATTGGTAGAAGGGATGTTTCTACTCATTTTGATTCATAATGTGTGTCTCATTGAAGACATTATTCAGTTTGCCCTTTTGGAATTCAGAAAGCTGTGTAGGAGGTTCCTGAGGAAGGCTGGAGTGGCAGTGGCACATACCTCTAGTCTCAGCTTCTCAGGAGGCTGAGCGAGGAGGATCTCAAGTTCAAGGCAAGGTGGGGCAATGCAGTGAGAACCTGTCTGAAAAGTGTCTGAAATATCATGAGTCCATCTTTTCCTGACATGGTATCAGTTTGGAAATAGTTGCCTGCCATCATCCCACATTAGCAGTGTTATTTTTTAAATGCACTTTGTTTTTCATAAGTTTATTGTTATTTGCAGAATAGTTTTCATTTGACATTTTAAAATTTATTTGCATATCAGTATTATCTTAAGTTCTTTGCATTTGTACAAGGCTATGTTGAGCACATCAGTCATTACAGAGAGTGAAATTCTCTGGTAACAAAGGTCTAAATGTTTTTTGTGTGCGACCATAAGCAATTGTAAGTCTGAAGTTCTCATGAACTTAGGGATATGTTCTTGATTTTTCTTATTCTTGGTGTTAGAAGTAAATCAGTTATTAGCTATTTATTTATGATTGTATATTTTTATTTGTGCCTAACTCTAACATTAACTTTCTTTTGATTAATTTTTTCATCAAAGAGCAGAACCCATGGCAGGTCTTAGAATCCATTGGTCACTATATTAGAGGCATCTTGTTAGTCTCAAATCAGTCTTTTGTGTTTATATCTGGATAATATTGTGGTACCCAGAGCCTGGACTAGCTGAGTCATTTGCAGAGAGATGTTGTTACAGGACCTGCGAGCTCAGAGATGTCACCCGTCATGCCCTACTCCTACTTGCCTTCTAACTTGTCTTTGTCACCTTGTGTACCTGATTGACACAGTCTGGCTTTGACCACTGTTGATTGATTAAACAGAATTTACTGACGGTCTTTTGGAGCTAGTGTTACTAACTTAGGATTTTTCTGGTCACTTGCTTTGCTTCAGTTTTGCTTCTGATCCTGAATGGACGGTTCATTTCATTAAATGCTTTCCCCTAATGTACTGAGGTGAACATGTGACCTCATTTCTTTTCTGCTAATGTGTATTGCTTTACACATTGCTGGATTCAAGCATACGTTGACCACTGATGACAGTAGACTGCAGGACTGTAAAATGTTCTGAGGCATTTTGTTTTGTTTGGGACAAAGGGGAAGAAATTGTGCTGTCCAGTTTTTCAGCTCTCTGGTGATGTCCTTTGTGCCAGAGAACTTTGTGCCTTTCTGGCACCAGCAATTGAACTTTGGGCCGGAGGACATCTGGGTTTTATTCTCCTGGCTCAGTCTGAACTCCCTGGTGGTCTTACTGCAGACTTGTCCCCTCCTGGCTTGGACAGGTGCTGCCCACCCCTCGGGGCAGTGTGTCTGATTTCTTATCTTGCTGATTCATTATTCAAGATACAAGATCACTTGGCCACTTGTGCCACACCTTCCCCAGGTGAGCCGGCTTGGCCATGCTATTGATAATCTTACAGACCTCTCTAAGGTCCTGAGACTCAAGAGAGACTCAGTTCTTCTCTTGGATCAACTCTTCTGGGCCTTTGATGCCCGCCCTTTGGAGACCCCTTCAGAGAGTCTCTTCCGTGAGCTGCACATAGCCAGTGTGCCTTCTCTTGGCAGTCCCTTTCAACAAGCTAATGTGCCTTCTGAGTCCAGGATTCTTAACTCCCAGCAGAGACATTATCACACCTATGTCTCACCACAGGTCCCTTTCCTTCCCTTTTTACTGAGGTCAGTTGACCTTTCACTTTCACCGTCCCATCTTCCCACTGAGGTAGCATCTACCTTTTCCTGGTCTGTAGCTGGTAGCAGTTCGATTTTTAGAAGAGAATGAAAAAATCTTTTGCAAAGGAAGGGAGACAAAGAGATGGAGAGGGATGAAGGGGAGAGGAAGGGGACAAGCACAGAATTAAGATGTGTCACGTGCAGGTGCCAGCACTCTACAATGAACGTAATCACTGTGTACTGCAAACATGTACAAATAAAAATAGAAATGAGAAACATATTAATACTTTTGAAGTATTATCTCTGAACAACTGTTTGTTTAGATTGATATGCCAGCATTTGTATAGACACCATTTAGTTGCTAGTGTTGAATTAACTCAAAATATATGAGCTAATGTTCTCTTTCAATTTCTATATCATTAATTTTTTTCTACCTTTAGAAGTCGTGGTATTTGCATGTTTTTTTTTTACTTTCACTAAATCACTGAAGCATGACTAGTATTGCTTAGTTTTCTTCCTAAATGTTTTTTAGGAAGAATCAGAAAGGGCTGAGTCTGCCAGAAATGGTCTTTGTTTGACATGTGTATGCTCTTTGCTTTTCTAATCTTTCCGTCTCCATAGTTTTTCCTTTCAGCAAGTATAAGTATTTATCCCACAATTCAAACATTGGTGAACAGATTTGTTTATACATTTCCAAACTCCTTAGGATATGAGAATAGATCTGGATCATAAAATTATCTGTAAGTGGTGTATTGCCTAATAAACTCTTTGTTGTTAATTCATTGATTGCCTGACCAATAATGTATAATTAAAAGGCCTTTCTGTCATTATTTTCAACTCATTATCTGTATTATGACATTGATAAATGCTCTTGCCAAAGTAGGGGGTCAGTATTTATTTAGTAAGTTTAAGCAGGACTGGCATGTACCTGTCAGGGTGCTATGCATGGGTTTGTCACAGGCTATTCTTGACAACCCTTCATCCCCCTGGTGACCTGCTTCTCATATTACCAAGTGGCTTCTCTTTCCTAGAGACTCTCAGAATAACTTGGATGCCTAGACAGTTAACTTCACTATTTCTAGGTGGGATTTGAAGCAGTGCAGTCTTCTTGGTTAAAGGAAACAGTTCCAAATGTCACAAAACCAGACATTGCAGCTGGCATGTACCATATTTTCATAGAGTGGCTTGCAGAGGCTGAATGTACTTTTTTGAAGTTTGTCACAGGAGCCATTCTGCAGCCTGTCTAACGCTACTGCTCTCTGATGACTGATTATTCAGCTGCTCTACTAAACTCTTGTTCAGACAGGAAACAAAAGTATAGAAGCTATCAATAGTGTCTGTACTGGTTTTTGTGTATTCTGGAAAAATTTTAGTTGTATCATTTTCTAAATGTATATTTTCCCAGAGCTAATATATTCCCAAGTTATTACTTTACCCTCTGTATTCTCTCTCTTTTCTTTTCTTTTCTTTCTTTTTTTTTTTTCTGCTGCTGTTGTCTCTAATGTTTGGAAAAAATCATAACTCTTTCAGTTATTTCCATACTCACTTAAGTACTCAGTCAGACAACAACAGGAGACTTTTTAACATTCTGGTGTGTATTAGTCCAAGTTCTTCAGTAAGCAAATGTAAAATGGTTTTTTTTTTAGGGAAGGTACCTATGTTGGAGGAACTAAGGAGAAAGCTGGGAGAACCATGTAAATCGAACACAGATGAAGAGAGAGGATGATGCAATCCAAGCAAGGTTCAGCAAAGCTTTCCTTGAGCTAGACATAACAGGGAGAAGACTCTCATGCCTCCCCAGTCGGGGCTTCTTCAGTGTTCTTGCCATGTTTAGTTACTGATCAGGAAAAGCTCTTGGGAAATACAGAAAGGCTGCAAGCTCTGTGATGAGCTTCAGAGTGTCCTTGGCCAGTTATGCTCAACATGATCAGGACCACCACACGGTGACACCGTGTACATCAATACTTAATGAAGGCAACGTCAGTTAAGTGCTGTTACAGAAGGTATACAGACAGGGCTATGCACACTTTGAGGAAGGAGTCACTAGGAAAGGAGTGATTAAGGGAGTTGTGCTGGGGGAGGCTTTGCAGCTGGAGTTTTGAGGGATGCCAAGAAGTAGGGCAGGTTTGGTGCTGAGGGTTGAAGGTTCATTTGGAATCTGATCGTTAAGGGCCTGAAAAGCACTGCTGTGTTGTAAGGACTTGAACTGTATATAGTAAGACAGTGCCCTGTATCAAGAGGCACCTCTGTTCTTGTGCAGCCCTGTAGGCTTTAGAGCTTTATTAGGCAGTACACCACTTACAGGTAATTTTATGATACAGAAGAGCATTTTATGATCCTGAAGAATGAGTGTCTGGAAGTGGACTGTTGTTTTTCAAGGGGGCAGTTTTGTTCCGTGGGAACACTTGCAGTGTCTGGAGACATTTTTGGTTGTTACAGTGAGTGAGAGTATTGAGGGTAGGGTGCCACTGTCTGAACATGTGTAAAATGACCTGTGATAAAGAGTCACCAGTCAGCTTTGCTGAGGAGGAACAACTGTGTGCGTGATCCAATAGACTTTTGCACCATAAGCAAGGGTAACTGAAATGATTTTAATGACTCTGGCCTAGATGACCGAGAAAATGCCAGTTCTATTGGAAAAATAGAAGAGTACAACAACAAGTTATAATCTTTAGACAGAAAAGTGGAGGAAAAACATAGATTTTTAAAAACAGTAATTGAAAAGCACTGTATATCAAAACAATTAAAAATTATAAATAAACTAGACAGATATATGCCATAGGTGGCCTGGCATATTAAGAGCATGTCTCCCTTCGATAATATATTTTTTGTCTTTGTTTTAAAGCAAGAATTGCTCTATAATATTTTATTGTGAATATATTTCTGTTATACACCTACAAAATGTCTTTTAATGACTTTTTTGTTAGTGTTTGAGTTTCTCATTGTAACAATTTCACATTCTACGTCTCCATGGGTATTTTAGTGAGAGGTTTGGAGAGGGTCCCTTGAGGACTGCTGCTCAGCCCCCAGAAGGACATGACTGTATCTGTTATACTTTAGTGCTTGTCAGTTCATATGATTTCAATAATAAAGTGCTTACAAGAAAGAGAAATGTTACAGAATTTATGCCTTGTTATTGAGATTGCTCGGATATACTATTTGAACTTCAGCCCTCTGGCTACATAAACCTTGGTTAGAGGTGTTCCGCGTCTTTTAAAAAATTACCATTATTTTCTTGCTCCAGATGGGCCAGGGCTTGGTGAAAGATGAGTTTCTTTATGTATGGTATTAGTCATACATTCCCTTTCACTGTCTCCTTAGACTGGTGCTTCGGAGATCTGGAGTTGTCCAACAGAATGAATGGGGAAGGGAAAGAGACATGGAAATAAGAGGCTTGGCACATGGGAGGAGAAGAAGAGTCGGTGGGAACAGGGAGGAAGGGGAAGGAGGGGACCCCAAAAAGAGTTAAGATGTGTTTTGTGCATGTACAAACTCCCCATGGTAAATGGAATCATTGTGTGCAGGAAAAAAATAGAAGCTAAAAAACAAACGCTGTCAGAAGAGAGAAGAAAGGAAGGAAGACCCATCTTTAGGAAACAACGCCCCCCCCACCCCAAAGCAAACAAAACAAAACAAAACAATTTTACTGTGAATTTTCTGTTTTTTCCTCTGGAGCCAATTCTTAGTCATTATTGAGTTTTTAATCATCACTGGTTCATTTATTCAGTGAGTGTTTTGTGTAATGTCTATTTCATAGCTGCGACCAATGGTGATGTAATGAGGAGCTGTCAGGGAAAGAAAACTTCCTGCACCCAACAAAGTATCTGAAAATAAAAATGAATCTTACTCTTTGTGGTTTTTTGCTATATGACATTTATACTCTGCAAATGGTGCAAAAATGGCTGTCACAGCTGCTTTTTTTCATCTTGTTTCAAAGTAGGTTCAATTGTAAGACAGACATTGAGCTCCTGTTATGAGCATCAGTTTAGCACATGTTATCCTGGGAAATTGGCTAGATGGAATTCTTTCCATTTCATTTTGCAGATAGTAGAAGCGAGGGTCAGAGGTATGGAATAACTTGCCCAAGTTGTGCCCGGTGCAGAGGACTTGCACCTATAGGTTCTTATAAATATTCACAGGCTATGATCTAGAATTACAGATGGAAAAATAAATAGTTTCATTGACACTGTACCAGTGCCTTATTTTCAGATGTTCTTCTCCAGCCACTAACGCATAGTGAGGCAACTGTAACGCGTTTCGTCCTTGTTCTGCCCCTTAGTTAAATCTGACAGGATGTTATTGGGTGTAGCAACAGTACATGTGCCTCCCACATATTTTTAAACACTGTGTGGATGAATGCCAATACTGAAAACAAGAACATTTTGGAAAAGTGATTGTAGAAGAGTGCTCTAAACATAGAAATTTTGAGCTGTGGAAATAAATTAGAGCCAGTTGTAGAATCATTGTTGCTTTTCAAAACAGCTTGGCAAATAGATGATCATCACTCTAAGCAATTGGGAAGCCCCTGCCCGTGCGAAAGCTAGTGTTACAACTTTTAATAGTCATTGAAAGAAACTGGAATCTGATCAGTGTTTCTTATGAATCAAATTGCAGGGCTCATCTTCAGACAGGCAGGTTGCTAAATATAGGCAGTGATCTGAACATGGGTCTATGAACCACCTGCTTTGCTGTGTCCTCACATTCCTTAACAGGCTCCTTTCCCTGTTAAAAAAAAAAAAGGAGAGAGGTGCTTCCTTAAACCCCATGAGGGAAAATCCGTATAAAGTTATTATTTTAATAGGCAGTCTTTGCAATAAGGTGAGTTTTAGGGAAATTGGTGAAAGTTAAACATACTCCTAAATCTTGAAATTATAAAGGAAAGTATCTTTTAAAAATAATTTGCAATTTTTTCTTGAATTTGGCATTTTAAAACATTTCACATTTTATGCAAAAGCCTTTTTTGTTGTACAAGGACCATCCTTAGCAAGCTCGAATCTTCTAGCACAGTGTAAAAGGAGGTGCTGATGGACTCTGGGTAGAACTATGTTCACATCTCAGATAGAAGCACAGATTGAACCCAGGTGCAGTTCGCTTGGAACATTAAAATAAAAAATACCTCAGAGTCAGGTTTTGACCCAGGAGGAATATGAAAAACATTCCATATGTATGGATATTTTCGGTATTGCTTGTGAATACTGTCATGTTATTCACAGTGGTTTTTTAGGTGCATTTAGCTAAGGGAGAGGCCAACCCATGTCTATTTGTATCTTTTTCCAAGATGCTATCACATTTCCCTGCTTCAGCAGGCTTTCTTAAAAGTCAGAAAGGGATTTTCCTTAGATGTGGTACTCAGATTTCAAAAGCATGTCTTATAAATATAGTTGAAATTAGTTTTCTGGTCAGGCAAGGGATGGTGGACTTTGGTATATACCAAGAGTAAATGATTTGTTGTTCTGTTGGGAAAATACAGATAGCATTGATACAAAATGCTAGGAGATAGGTCACTTGAAAAGTAAGAAATACATAAAAATTCCTAATATTTATACCTTTGCTTTTTATTTTAGTGCTTTGTAGATAATTAGCTGATGGAATTTTATTAATTTTTAAACCTTTAAAAATTAGCACATTACCTAAGAGTGCTGAAAGTTTTACTTTCCATCACAGAGGGAATTGTTATGTAAGTATGTGAGACAAGCCTCGAGAGTATCACAAATTTAGAATGTTCAGAAGACAAGTGTAGTGGCACATGCCAGAAATCCCAGCGCGAAAGGAGATTATGCAAGTTTGAGTTCCTGTTAGGCAATTTTGGGAGGAGACCTATCTCAAAAGAGAAAATAAGGGATGTAGACCAATGGTCAAAGACCGCTGGGTTCTATCCTGGTACTTGGGAGAAAAAAAAGAATGTTCAGAAAGAAAAGCCAAAGAATTATTCAAGAGTCTGTGAAACAGTCTTATAAGTTCTGTGGTGAGATTTAGCACTGGTTTATATTTTAATACCCTTTTAAACAATGTGTTTTGTTTGTCACCATGAAGTGGAAGTATAGTTGCTTTTCAATAAACTTTATTTTATAAAAAAAAGAGTTATACAAACATACCTGTGTTTGTTACAAAAATGTTAATTATTTTCAGAGATACATATTGAATGTTTGCAGTGTTCCAGATAGTTTTAGATGTTGGAAATGGAGTAATTATAGTATAAAGAACTTTTTGCCTGTAATTTTTGTAATTAAATGTCATTAAGTGATAATTTTATTAAAATAATGACTACTAAATATACACTTATTATTTACAATGAAATTTAAAATAATTTAAAACTTGCTCCCTTTCCCCCTCTGTTTAATCTCTTGCCTTGCCTGCTGGATTCATTCTGTTGGGCTTCCTGGAGTTGTAGTCCTTGTATGTCCTTCTAGAATGTCCTTCAGCACCTTTTGGAGTACTGGATTGGTGTTCCTGAATTTCCTCAGGTGTTCTTTGTCACAGCAATATCTTATTTCTCCATTAATTTTGAAAGATAGTTTTGCAGGGTATATCTATCTGGGTTGGAGGTTGTTTTCTTTTATGGCTTGAAGTACTTTACTCCAAGCTCTCCTTGATTTGAGGGTTTGTGCTGAGAAGTCTGCTGTGATTCTGATGGGCCTCCTTTATAGGTGATTTGTTCCTTTTCTCTATTGGCTTTTAATATTCTGTTTTTATGTTCAGTTTCTGGAATCTTGACTATTATATGCTCTGATGTAATTTTTTTGATTTTTAATCATGGCTTATTCTATATTCCTCATTGGTCTGTATGTCAATTTTTTTTCCCCGCGGTTCAGAAGTTTTCTACCATGATATCTCTGAACAGGTTTTTTATGTCATTTGTTCTGCCTCCTGCTTTTTCATTGACTCTGATCAACCTCATGTTATTCTTCTTTGCATTATCTAGCAGCTGCTGGGTTGATTTCTTGTGGCCCCTTGCTGTTTCTAAGTAACCTTTCTTTCATGGCGGCTAATCACAACCCTGTCTTGTATATCTGAGATTCTGTCCTCACATTTGTTCCTTCTGCTGTATGTAAATGTTTAATCTGGATTTTTCTGGAATCTGCCTTATGGATTCCATTTCCTTCCTATGTTGGGTGTTCATGATTTCTGCCATTTTCCTAAGCTCCTCTATCTTTCTCATGTGTATCTTCTCTAGAGTCACTAAGCCTATCTGGCATTGTGGTCACCATCTCAGCAGTTATCTGAGAAATTATTTCTGATTTGATTTTTTTTCTAGAGCCTAATTCATCTGCTTTGTTACTTCAGCTGTTACCCATTTAGTAAGTCCAGGCAGGTGGATTTTGGATTTTTCACCTCATTGCCCCCAGGTTTGCCTTTGGTGAGCTGGAAGTCTGGGATTGTATTTTGTTTGCCTTCTCATTTTCTATTATTTTAAAGTTTATTTCATGGGTTGATGCTTGTAAATTGCCTATGGTGAGTAGCTTTATTGCTAATATTTAGAAGCCTTAGGAAATGACTACTTCTTAGGGGTGTCTTCCGTGGGTAGCTGGCTTTTGGGTTTTGAATCTGTTGCAAGATCCTATCTCTTCAATTTATTGGGATGAGAAGTTGCTGCCTATTTGCCCAGTCCCTGGTTCTTTGGCACTGGCCTATAGTAATTTTTATGACCCTTAAGAAATCTCATTCTCGTTTACCAGGAAGAACAACTGGTTAGAACAATTATGTCATTTTGACTAAAGTGGTACAACAAGCAATAACAACAGCATCAAACATAGCCTAGAAAATGGCAAACTGAGGTCCCTCCAAGTATTCCCTTTTATTTCAACCTAATTATCCCATCATTCTTGTCAGTGTATCTTCACTGTAATGAGTGTTAAAAAAATTTAAATGTTTACTGTATCTTTTGATTACTCTTATAGTTGTACATAGGAGACAAATACATAAATACAACATACAATAAAATGTACTGAGGAAGTCAGGCAGATGTGGTGTATTTTCAGGAGCAGGGGTAGATGTGTGGCTTCCTAGATTGCTGGACCAAGCAAAGCTTTCTGAGTAGTTTCTATGTAAGCTGAGTCTGGGAAGGATGAGATGGAGTTATTCAAGCTGAGTGTGAGGAGTAGAGGGCTGAGGGGAAGAGTGGTAAGTAAGCATATTTTAGCCAGCAGAAGCAGCATGTGAGACATATCTGAGGGAACAAGGGTGTCTCACCCGATTCATTCTGCACCCTCCCATTGACTTCCACTGCTACTTGGTTTGTTTCTAACGAATCCTTCCAGAGTTTCTTTGCTAGTAAGTAACCAGGCCAAGGGAAATGTTGAGTTTTTGGTTGTCTTTCTCTAACACACAAATTGTAGTGAGATATACAACCTGCTTTCTAGTTTTTTTGTTTGTCCCAGCTTAATACACA
This sequence comes from Dinomys branickii, assembly GCA_004027595.1. Classification (NCBI taxonomy): domain Eukaryota; kingdom Metazoa; phylum Chordata; class Mammalia; order Rodentia; family Dinomyidae; genus Dinomys; species Dinomys branickii. Next base: position 8,680 of record PVLD010020715.1, on the reverse strand, counting down.
CTGGCATTCTTTCCATGTACTGTATAGAATGTTTACTCTCATTTGTGTAGAACCACAAGAAATCTATTGTATGGGTGTAGCAGAGTTTATGTAAATGGACTCTATCAATGTAATTTTTAATTAGTTTCAGTATTTTCCTACTAAAAGTAATGCTGTAGTTAATAATTTTGTAAATATATTATTTTACACATGTGCAAATGTATAGGGTCATAGGGTAAATTTTCAGAAAGGAACTATTGCACCAAAGCATAGTTGTGATCACTATTGCCAAATTTGCATAACAATGACACTAATTTACCCTTTCAACAGTTATATATGGAAGTGCCTATTTTTCCACAGACATGTGTTTAGAATATGTTGTAGAACTTATAAATTTTGGCCAGTCCCATAGGTGAAAATTATTTTGTAGCTCAGTGTTAATTTCGCTTTATCCTGAGAAAAGCTTAATATTCTATTCGCTTTTGGGGGAGGCGATGAAATGTCTATTGACATTCTTTTCTCATTTTTCCTTTCATTGCTAGTCTTTTTATTAACAATGAGAACCTAAGTATATTTTTAGAATTTATAAAATATTTTAGATAAATAGTTCCTTTTTAGACGAACAATTCCCTTGGTGATCATCTGAGTTGCAAATATTCAGTATTCTGATTATTATTTATGTTTTGACTTGTAGTGTACTATGTTTATACTAAACAGAAGTTTTATTTTATTATGGATATTTTTTATGCAACATAAGTTATGGTTACAATTACCTTTTCTCCAAAGTTGTAGAGGGAGTTATGTTCTGATGTTTTCATAGTATAATTGAGAAAGTATGCATCATTGATCCTTTGGGACTAGCTTTGTATGGGATGAATGTTTACCTTATGCAGATGTCTGCGAACTAGTTATGGTGCTGTTTATTATGTGTTTTTGTCTTTTCTACTGATCTGAGATGCATCCATTTACAATAAGAAGTCCTGCATTACTTAGAATTTATTACTCGTTTTTCTATTTAGTTTATTAGTCTGTTTCTTCACGTGTCACGCTATGGAATGTGACTTTATAATGTTTTATATTGTGTATTCCTAGTCCTACCTCATTGTTCTCTCATAATTATCTTTACTGTTTTTATTTATTTTTCCACATGTAGTTTGAATATAAAAAATCTGGTTTTTTTTGTTGTTGTTTGTTCAAAATTGGGATCTTGTTCTATTTATGAATACGTTTGGGAAATTTTACTGCTCAGGAATATGTGAGTTTCTCTGTGGTCTCTGCATGCTCTAATGAGACATCGACATTTCACAGAACTCTCACAAATTTGTTATTGGTATTATTCCTGGGTATTATTTTGTAAAATGGGATTGTTTCTACCCTAATATTGTTGTTTTTGCATATATGAAATCTCCTGATGCTTGTATGTATTTGGCTCACCGAATTCATTTAATGTTTATAGTTTTTCAGTTAATACTATTTTTAAAAGTGCAATGTAGAAAGATGACAGTTTTGTGTCTGTCTGAGTTTTTATATTTTTAACTCTTTCTTTTATTCAGTTGTACTGTCTGGTGTAGAGCAGCCTTGTAAGGTGGGCATACTTTGGCTATGGCTTCATGATGCGTGATGCTGTCCTTTTGGCTATGACATAGTTTATCATGTTCAAGAAGCACTTGTTCCTGATTTCCTGATTCTAAAAGGCTATTTATTAAATTTCATCAACAGCCATGTGATTTTCTTTTTCTGTATATGATCATAATAAATTTATTAATAGATTACTAATATTGAACCATACTTACACTCTCACGATAAAACCTACCTAGTCCTGCACCGTTCTTTTCAGGTGTTGCTGGATGCCTTTTTCTAGTAAAGTGTCGTCCTTTTATCTTAATATTTATATGTAAGGTTGGCCTGTATTTGTTTTTGCTGTTGTTGTCTCTCTCATGTTTTGGTGTAAGTTCACATTAGTTTCATAAAAATAATTTAGAGTTTTTAGTTTTGATATTTTGGAACAGTTCAAAGACAGTGGAATTATCTGCTCTTTGAGGGTGTCACGGAATTCCTCTGTGAGATCAAGGACAGGAATTTTTGTGTGTGTGATATAACTTTGGTGTCTTTTTTCTGTCTTGGAGAAAGAGATGTGTTTGCATTTTTAATGTTTCTGGATTCTTTTCAGTAAATTATATCTTTCCAGAAAATGATCTCTAATGTAAATTCTCCTCACTGTCTCTTTTTCTGCTCCTCACAGACGTTGGTATGCCGCAGCCTTTCTGTTTCAATCACTTAGATATCATCATCTCCATAACTCTGGTTTTGTTAGGTCTGTTCTGGGTTATATTGTATTATCTTATAGACGTTACTGGTTGTTTTCTACCAACCCTAACACACAGTCTCACTAGATTCTGTTTTACACTTTACAGTTTCAGCTGTTCATGTCTAACATATAGTGTCTTGTATGTGGCAAGCATGTGGCGAAGAATATCAGCACAGCCTTGCTCTTACAATGTCTGTATTTTAGTGGCTCATGTCAAACAAGTAACAAACATAAAAATGCATGAAGTGCTGATAAGCTGTGAGGAAAAGTGAAACAGGATGAAGGGGACAGGTGGGAAGGTGGATGCTATTTTGTAGGGTGATTAATGTTGAGCAAAGAACCAACGGATGATAGAAGGAGGTATCAGGAAAAGCGCTTGTGGAGAAGGTTGCGGTGTGCGCACAGGTCCTGGGATGCGCTGTGGTTACCATGCTTAGGAATAACACAGATGCCGGGAGGAACGCTCCAAGGGGAGCAAGGTGGACGTAGAACTCTCGGCAGTTTGTGGTTGGAGTGAGAGGGTGGCAGAACACATGGAAAACGCGCTAAGGTCCTTTGATTTTATTGAATAATATGGACAGTCATTATTTTTTTTCCCTGCATAATTGCATGATCCAAGCTTCAGTAAATGGCCACAGTACTTTTTAGATTCTTACAAGATTTTTACTAGTAGGTGTTTTCAGTACGTAACGATTACACTCATCGTGGAGAATTGGCGCATCCTCTTATCTTCATTTGCCCTTTCCCTCCCAGTTCCCTCTCTTGAGAAGAATTACTGTGGCTACTGGATGGACCTTAGAGTTTAGAAGGCTTTTGGTATTTTTTTTAGGAGATAAGATGTTCTGTTTGATCATGGACATAGTAATAAAAGTTTGGGGCTGGTCATTCAATTGTGTTTATACGCTGAAGATTGAGGCATCGAGATTTATAGGTGGACTGAATGTGTGGTACGAAGGAAGGGGTCTGCCTTCATTCTTCTCAGGGCTTTTATGCTCTCAACAACTTTAAAATCCTGTGCCCATTTGCCGAAGTAGGGAACATTGCAAAAATAGCAGATTGGAACCAGAAATGATGTTTTGCTTTAGACATATTAAGGTTGGGAATGTTTTGTAAGTGGAGATATCAAATAGCAAATTTGGTGTTGGATTCTGAGATTCAGAATTGTTGGGTTCTTTGTAAACACTCCACCCTGCATTCAACATCTTCAACCTGACCGCATCCTACTTTTTAAAGTCTTCTGTTACAGTATAACCTTACAGAGGCCTAAACAAACAAGCTCTATTGTTTATAGATGACTTTAGATACCTGTTCCATTTTGAGGTCTTTATGCCATTATCCATAATCTGGAATACATTTCATCTCTGTTCTGCCTATCTGTGTATTATCTTGGCTCCGTTAAGAGTGGAGAGGGATGAATGAGCCATGGAGAGGAAACTTGCTGCTCAGTTGATGGAAATTAATAGACAGCCTTTCTCATTACTTCTGTGCACTCATTTAATTGTATGTTATTTCAGTTGTTGTCCTGTGGACCCATCCCGGTTTATTGCACATGAAAGGCCAGGGCTATACGGCTGAGCTACTTCCCACCCTGTGTGCATATTTTAACCTGTGGTACCATATGCTTCTAGTGGCTGTTGGGAAGATGCTAACTTTCGTGTATTGTTTCTTTTCAGATGGGAACATTTAAAGCACATGATGGTGACTATTTCTTAGAACCTATCCTCAGGGCAGATGGGCATGAACAGGAAGATGACCACAACAAGCCACATCTTATATACAGACAAGAATTAAAGAGGAACTCTTTTCTACAGTCGCACAGGCCTTGTGCGGTTTCAGGTAAACTATGAAGCAAAAGTCTTTTCAGTTAGATTGTGATACTGTTTAAATCTCTTTCTAGGTTAAGCATTTATATTTTCCTTAAAAATGTATTTACTTTTAATGACTTTGTTTTTAATTGTCAAAAAGTGTATGTATATTTATCATGCTGTTTTGAAATATGTGTACATTACGGGATGGCTAAATCAAACTAATTAACATAAATTATCTCACTCTAATCAGGTTAATATTATTCTTTAGTTATTGCAGGCTGATCAGGTTCACAATCTCCCAAATGAGTAGACAGCAAAGGCTAAATAAAAGAGACAAATGGAATGATTTCAGGGCTCCAGGAGGATCAAAATCCTCTCAAAGAATTTGGCATTCTCTGGGGGCTAAGACCAAGATCCTCCCTGGGCTGTTTATTTATTTATTTAGCAGAAGAAGGGAGGAGAATACTCAAGAATGGCAGGCACTACTCAAGGACTTTTCCAAGTAAGGCCTTATGTTAACCTAGGAGAGCTGTGTTAACTCCAGGAAGGTCTCCACCCAGGAGTGAGATGCCTGGGGCTATAGTCTTTATCTTTTTGAGCTTGGAGCCTGGTGTCCTTGGCTGTGACCTTGTCTTATCCTGTGAGGCTTCACAGCTTCACCCCCCATCACAGGCCTCAGTAGGGATCAGTGACTCACAGTTCACTTACTGTGAGTCTACCGCCCGTCTCCAGACAGGGCGCCTAGGCTTGGCACAGACTTACAAGCACACACGAAAAGCCGGTTGGTTAATGTAAGTCCTGCTCAGGGTGCCGCCCTCCTCGAGCTGCATCATCACTTCTCTTTTTCTGAGGTGAAAACACTTAAAACTCACTCAGAGATGTTCAAGAATACAGTACATTATTATTAACTATAGTCACTGGGTTGTACAAGTTTATTGTACAAGGAACTTACTCCTTTGGCCTCATTGAAACTTTACATCCTTTGACCAAGATCTTTGCATCTCTCCCCTATGCGTTCCTGATAACCACCTTTCTACTCTCTATTTTGTGAGTTCAACTCTTAGATTTTATGTAGAAGTGAGGTCATATGGAATATCTTAAATGTTTTATATTCTAAACAATTGTTAACCTGTAAGCATCCACTAGACATTAATCTGTCTATAGGTACTTTTTTCTTAGTAAACTAAATTTAAACTAAAAAAGATAGCCAATGTATGAGATTTACAACAGATAATCATAGAAGATTTTTACTTCAATCTGTTAATTGCAACTTGTGTAGTTCAGTTTTGCTCAGCATAATTTTAGATTAAAAAACAACTGAAGCTAAGTAACAGTATTACATTGCTCGATTTTACATGATTTTAGCTTGTTATAAATGGAAATAAGTTGTACGTAGCTTTCTCTGATATGTCCCTTTTGTGCAGCTTTACTTCTGAGGTGATTTTTTTTCTTTTCTTTTCTTTTTTTCATGTATCGGGAATTGAACTCAGGGCCTCGTGCTTGCCAGACAGGTGCTGTGCTGCTGAGCTACATCCCTGGCCCAGGGTCATCTGTTTTGATGTATATACCAGCAGTTTGTGTTTTTTTCATTGTCTGAGTATATTGCAATTCCAGTATTTACTTTCTGTGGAACTTTTGGGTTGTTTGTAATTTTGGATATGAGCAATGATGCTCTGTGTGTTCTTGTACTGATCTTCTGTGTGTGGGACTTTCTCCAGGGTATAAACACAGATGCAGATAACTCCACAGCACTTTGCAAGGTGATAGTTGTCAATTTTATAGGTCTAATAACATGAGAGAAGTAGGTTTTTCATGTTTTCTTCTGCAAAACTCAGGCTACTAGAGATTCCCAGATTGGAACCTTCAAATGATGGATTTCTAAAAGGATAAACTGTTACTGGTAAAACATTTTACTTGTGAACTGTATAGAAATTATCTTTATTAAGAACCATATGCATGTATGTACACGGGTCTTCCTTCTTCACAGAATGATATGCAGTAAAGTAGTAGAGAAAAGGCACCTGCAGTCCTCACCAAAGTATAAAATCTGGATGAAAGAACAGGATTAGAAAGGATTTATTTGAGATTGTAGGTGTCCGTAAAGTGTAGTTCCAAGCACTGTGACGCCGTTTGTTTTTGGCTATAATGATATGTAAGGCTTTGAAAGTTTTCCCTGGGAATGCACTTCTTAACCTTTGCTATTATAAGGGTGCCAGTGTGGAGTGGTTCTCACTGTGTCTAAGGCCGTGTTTTAAATCTATTGACATAATAGATGTCTTTCTTATGCTTTTAATATGAGCATAAGGGTTTCGTTTTTACGACTTCAAAGAGAACACAGATGAGTACAGCCTCACAATAGAACGCCGCAGAAGGCAGCTTATGCTTGTTCTGATCGCCCATTGAGGGGCAGCTTGTTTAATGAACTGTTTAGCTTCGCACGAAGAAAGCCACCGAGTAGACGTTCTGAATGCGTAATGTTTCACATAATGATATGCAGGGCTTTGCGTTCATGACCAGGGTTCGTAATCAGTAGGAAAGTGGTTTGCTAAAAGCCAGGTTGTTTTACTTAAAAAATACTTGTGCTAAGGATTTATAATAAAAACTACAACTAAGAAACAGAAACAGAAACAGAAAAAACTGTATGGGATTATTGTTTTCCCGGCAATAAACATTTTACTACATCATTTATTTATTAAAATATAAAAACGTGTCCATTCTTTTCATTAATTAAATATTTCCATTTGTAGGTACAATTACCACATACATTTTTAATCACTAATACACGCCATCAATTAATGGCCTAAAAATTAGCCTCTAATCATCATTTTGTTAGTAAAAGTGGAGAGTTATGAGCGTAATTAGGGAAATGTTATCCAAGGTATTTTTTCCTTCCCAGTTCACACATTGTTCAGCAGTATTCGCAGGATTTTATGTATTCTAATCAGGACACCTTTGGGAGAATCCTTCACACAGGTGGGCTTACATGAACCAACACGATTAAATGGAAAAAGAGAAGTGACTTATTTTTTTCTGGATGTTTTCATTTGTGGTTCAGTTCATAGTGTCTTCAGCTTGATGAAATACATTATTTCTGAGGTCAGAGTTCACTCTGTGCCCTGAGGCCATACAAATTAAATTTGGTGGCCAAATTGCAGCTGCCAGGCTCTCCAGTCACAGCTACATTCCAAATGAAATCCAGTGGAAATCATGATGTGAGTAGATAAGAACTCACAAGAGGAGCAAACCTAAAATAATAACCTGCCCACAGCACCAAAGCAAAACTCAACAAAATAAGGGAGATGCAAGGGAAAGGTCCTGGAAAGACCGCCAGGAATGAGAGGGGTTTCCCGTGCTGTTACACTGTGCTGCTGCTGTTTGTCTTCCCACGGCCACTCAGACCTTGTGAGCTTTTCCTTCCTCGGCCCCCTCATCTCGCTGTTGTAGGTAGGAGCACAGAACTTTGGCAGAGGAGTAAAGCAAGTGACTGGGTATGAGGGAGGGTGAGACGTCTTCGAATTAATTTTAAGATATCTGCCAGTTTTAAATTTGTATGCTTTTCTGGGGTTTTTCTACATTTGCTTAGTTATATAACGTTTTAGTGTTTAATGTTATAAAATATATTTTCTGCTTAGCACAGGGCTACAGGCAAGGGGGGATGTAAGAGCTGTGTTTTCAGAATCCTGATGTGTGTGAAGTGTTAGCTGCGCCAGTTAGTGGGGAAAGCAGAGGGGTGGGAAGTTCTGGGGACAGAGGTCAGCCTGAAAGGACTTTCAGGACTTAAGGCTTTGTTGGATCTGCCATGGGCATTGGGAAACAAGGAAAATTTAAAGCAGGGACATCATACAGTTTGCCTTTTTACAAAAATAGCACATTATTCAGTTGTGCATGGCAGCGTTTTTTAAAAAAGATAACTAGGTTTGAATTAGAAGAGATTAAAGGCAGGAAGACTGAATATTTTTCATTGAAAAGCTATTTGTCAACAAAAGGTTGACGTTTAAACAAATAAAATACATATTAATATAAATACATTGAAGGTAATTTGTTTTGGTCAACTTTGATGAAGTTTTAAAGATTTTTATGTGAGTAGTCTAGTTGCATATTCTGTGAATGCATGGGAACTACTTTTTCAATAAAAACAGATTTAACTGTAGATTATTTCCTCTAAACATAATAACTTAATCAGCATTTGCCTAAAGAAAATCCAGCTGTTTTTAGGGTCAGCAGAGGCCACAGTTCATTTAGTAAGCTTGGGGTTGGGGACACAGTTTGAGTTCCTTCTCTGTTACTAACTGGCTTCAAGACCTGCCTTCCTCTGGCACTTATCCAGATGAGGTATTGAGTACTTAATGACTTCAATGTTTCCTTTAAAGAAATTTTAAAATATAGTTTTATTTTTAAATTTTATTTTAAAGAGAAAAAAAGTAAAACAAAATTTCAAAAACAAGATAGTAGGAGAGTCACAGTGGTGACAGTAACATACATACATACATTGACTATTGTTATCTTTAAATTAATTACTCAGAGTATAAGGTATATGCATTTAACTGTCCAAACAATGTTAGCACAAACCTTTCTCTTCAATGAA
>PVLD010020714.1:0-33257 GCA_004027595.1 Dinomys branickii | reverse complement strand
CCCCAGGTGCAACCCATCAGCCGGCATACACAGTTCTCTGGGAGAACTGGAAGCCCCGCCTCAGGCCAGGCCGGGTCTTCTTTGAGGTTCTGTGGGATCCTTGGGTTGGATGCCATTTTAGTTCCTTTTAAGGCAAGGCAGAGGAGGGAGGCCGCAAGAGAACTTTAGTTCATGATTCTGTGAAAAACAAACACTCAGTTCAGTTCAGAGTCCAGCCACTCACCTCTGTTTCTGTTTGTCTTGACCTAAGTGGTGGACTCCTGGCCCTGGCGTTTATTCCTTTCCAACAAAACGCTGCTCACAGAGGGAATTGGATATGATGCCATGCTAGCTTGCAGGGGTGGACGGGGACAGCCCAAGGCCAGGGCAGAGAGTGGCCATCACTGACTGCTCAGGACACACATGACAGCAGGGACTGCATCCAGCCAGCCCCCTTCTCAACTGTGAAAGTCAGGCTGAGGTTTTCAAGGACATTGTGTTGTCGTCAAGATGTGAACTTATTTTAATTTTTTTATAAAATAAAATTTATTGCCAGGCATAAGTGGTGCATCCTTGTAATCCCAGCACGCGGGGCTGAGGCAGGAGGATTATTGTGAGTTTGAGACCAGCCTGGGCTACAAAGTGAGCTCAAGGCCAGCCTGAACTGCATAATGAGACTCTGTCTCAAAAAGACCAAAAAAAAGAAAAAAAAAAATAGTATTGAAAAGCAACTGTGCTGGGCGTGGTGGCGCACGCCTGTAATCCCAGCACTTGGGAGACTGAGGCAGGAGGATCATTGCAAGTTTGAGGCCAGCCTGGGCTACAAAGTGAGCTCAAGGTCAGCCTGAACTGCATAGCGAGACTCTATCTCAAAAAAAAAAAAAAACCCAAAAAACAAAAAGAGAAAAGCAACTGTACTTCCACTTCACTGTGACAAACAAAACGAAAACAAAGGTGTGAATTTTAAAAATCTGGCTCCAGAGGTTTTTTTTCTTTTCTTTCTTTCAGTACTGGAGACTTAGTCCAGGGCCTTTGTACCTGTATCTCCAGCCCTTTTTCTATTTTAAATTTTGAGACAGGATCTGGCTACGTTGTTAAATTGCTGAATTGCCCAGGTTGGGCTCAAACCTGTGATCCTCCTACCTCAGCCTCAGAGTATACAAACACACCTGGCTCCAGAGCATGTATTTCTAATCTCTGTGGTTCACTGGGCCTTTAACAGAGCTCCACTAAGAAACTGTGAACAACTTGCTTGGGGCGGGGGCTTGCAGGTTTCATTGTATTTTCCTGTATTCATTCAATCATTTCAAATCTTGACACTGGACATGGTGATGCAGGGCTGTAACCCCAGCACTTGGGAGGCTGAGGCGGGAGGATTGCAGCAAATTTGAGTGCAGCCTTAGCTACATAGTGACTTTAAGGCCAGCCTGGGCTACATAACAAGACCCTGTCTCCAAAAAAAAAAAAAAAGAAAAAATAAAAAAAAGAAATCCTGATCCAAACACTGTGACATGTGCTATGCATTAGTGACAGGGAGATTTCCCCCCAGTCCCTCCTTGGCCCTTCTGGAACTCCATCAAACCTGGCAAACAAGGTCATCTTTAAAATCCTTTTTCTTCTGCTTTCATTTTTCCTGCAAGTCAGGTGTTAGAAGAGAGAAGGATGAGGGCACAAAGAAGTTTGCAAAGGTGACATTTGCCCCAGGCATCAACAGTAACCGAGGAGGCCCAGATGCCTACCACCTGCCTGGTTCAAATCATTCCCACACATGCCTTCCAGGCCTTAAGATTCTGAAAGCTTTTTCCGTTTCGAGGCCCACACCCCTCAGGATTGTCCGGGTGCAGGTTAAAATGTGAATTTCTCTCTTCCCCGGAGAATCTGCAGCCACCTCCTTTGACTCCGATGCACACCGGTTTGCCAGGCGAAAGGGGAAACAATCTGTTCAGGAAGGAAAACACCCAGCGGAGGGGGGGACGGGCGTCGAGTAGGCTTCAGGCAATGGAGCGTCAGTTCCAGACTTAAGCTCCGGGGGCTGGAGAGGGAGCCTGTCCCATTGCTGACAGCCTAGGACCTGGTTCAGAGCCTGCAACACAAAGTAGGGCCTCAGAAATATTTGCGAATATGGTAGCTGCTACTCTAGAAGTGTCTGAGTCAAAGAGGAAAAATGAAGTCAGAGGAAGAAGAAAAAAAAGGAATGTATTTCAAAGGAGCAGATGAACACTTTCGGAAAAGTTTTTCTGGAAAAGGCAGCCCCGCCTAACAGAGGGTGTCGGGGAGGCGGCTACTGCGGGAAAGGGCGATGAGTCCTGAGACTGCAGCGGGGGAGAGGGCAGGAGGCGCCTCCCCGCCTCCCCAGACTGGCCGAGGCATGAGGTCACCTGGCACCCCACCAGCAGCAGCTGCGGAGGACGCGCCGGCGCTGCGGAGGGAGGCGGTGTCAGGCGCCGGACCCCGGGGAACTGGGAATTTCCCCCAGCCACCCCCGGGAGGGTGGGTTGAGGGAGTCTGAGCTCGGAGACGCCCACCAAAGGTCACACCCCCCCGAGACTAGGCCACGCCCCCACGTTGGTCTTGGGTCATCCGAGCGGTCCCTCCGCCCCCTAAGCCCCGCCCCCTCGGGCCCGCGCGGCAGTTTCCCCTGGAGAGTCCCGAGAAGCCCGGTCTCGGCCACGCCCCCAGCCTAAGCCCCGCCCCGGGCCCCGCCCCGCGGTTTGAAGCGGCTCGGGCTGCAGCCGCCTGAGAGTCGTGCGCGGGGCGTGGAGCGGAGCTGAGGACTTGCGGCCGCGGCCAGTTTGACGCCAGCACTGTCCAGCGAGCGCAGCGCGGCGGGAACCGGCAGCCGGAGCAGCCCCGGAGCTGAAGTAGCGGTCGCGCCGCTGTCCGCGGAGACCAGCCGAGCCGGCCATGGCGTTGTCGATGCCACTGAACGGGCTGAAGGAGGAGGACAAAGAGCCCCTCATCGAGCTCTTCGTCAAGGTGCGCTCTCGCCCGCCGTCGCGTCCCGCCCGGTCCCGGGCGCCCGCTCGGCCCAGCGGGGCTGCGTCCGGGGCGCCCCCGGAGCGTCGCACGCGGCGTCCGCTGCGGTCCTTCGGGAGCGCGGCGCCCCGGGCCATTGTCTCGGGGCTACCGCGCCTTCCCGCCTCCCCGGGCAGGGCGAGGGGTCTGGCGGGCACCCGCGGCGGGCGGACCCTGGTGCCCTCGGGCGGAGCGGCGCCCGCGGGGTGGGACGAGCCTCGCCTCGCGCGCTCCGGGCCCGGTCCGGACGAGGTGGTCCCGCCCCCGCCCCACCCTCGGCCCTCCGCGCGCGCCAGCCGGCCCGCAGCCCCGGCCCAGCCCAGCCCCAGCCGGGTCAGCGGAGGCGTCGAGCTTCTTCGGACGCTCCTGGAAGGAGCCCGAAGCCCCGCTGTTCTGAAACCGAAACTTTTAATTTTCACTGCAGTCTTTAGAAAATACCAGAGGGCGGCCAGCCGCTCCTGGGGATCGGGAGGAGACCGAGATTCCCAGCGAGGGCTTTCCGATCTTAGGTGTTTTACCACCATCTGCTTTTCTCGCTTCTGTAGCGCGGAGCGTTTCACATGATGCAACATTTTTTGGCTGCTCCCCTCGGGGTTGCCGTCTCGGGAGGAAGTGTGCCCTTTTGTCTTGAAAAATTAACGGGAGCGTTCGTAACTCGATGGGATTGTCCCTCAACCCTTTGCCTTTTATATCCTGGAGATACCTAATTTGCTGATACATATAGTGCGCATCGCTTTTCTTTTTTTTCTTTGGTATTTTTCAGTTTAGCAAAAGAGAGTAAAAATATAAACGTCTGGATCCCAGTTGCTTTTCTCGAAACTTTAAAATCTTGGAGTTTCTCCCAAGTCACTTAAGAGAGTTACTTAGCTTGTTTAGAGCTAGGTAACATGCTAAGTTAACAGAATTTTTTTTTTCCCCAATTTTTTTTTTTTAGCTTGAGTTTTTATTTTAAAGAAAGAGTATGTGTAAGAGATCAGAGCAGCATTTTAGGATTTCTTTTCAATTTTGGTCCAGGGAATTGAAACAGCAAAAGGGTGTTAGAACTCTTAGGATATCAGAGTCTGTTAATATGGGTGACAGAAGTAGGCGAGAAAGACAGCCGAGTGGAGTGGAACACGGCTTGGAGAAGGTTGGGTCAAAGATCAGTTTAAATTTAAAGGAAAAAAAAAAAAGAGCTTTGTACCGTTGGGCAGGGTGGTGTTTGTAATCCCAGCGCACTGGGCAGACCGAACCAGGTCGATTGCAAGTCTGAGGCCAGCCTGGGATACACTGAGATCATGTCTAGGAATAAGAAGGTTTCCATACACTCAAAAAAAAAAAAAAAAAAAAAAAAAAGCCATATCTACCAGCAATCTAAAAACCAGGATACTTGGGTGAACATTTAGCCCCGCCTGCTCGTGCACCCCTGTGGGCCTGTAATCCTAGCACTCAGGAGGCTGAGGCAGGATTGCTGTGAGTTCAAGGCCAGCCTGAACTACATAGGGAGACCTTGTCTCCAAAAAAAAAAAGTGAACCTTTAGAAGCATTATGAAATTAGGTAAGTTTATTTCAGTTGTGGCTTTTTGAATTCAGCATTGTCCTGGAGGTCCTAGCCAATGCAGTAAAAGGAGAGGAATGGAGTGTAAGACTCAGAAAGGGGGTGAGGTGTTGTAACTCAGCGTAGGGGCGCCGGCCCTCTTGGGAAGTAGGGAGAAGAAGGGAAGGGAGGGATCATTGCTTCACGCCCTCCACACTGCTATTTAATCCTTCAATTAGAAGGAGATGGATGTAGTACATCGTTTCTCCAACCTGAGTCGCTCACATATCTCCCCAGTTTCCCTGCTTGTGTGGCGCACTACCCGAAGTTCCCTTGTTTATCAGTAGTTGTCTTTCTTGCTGGTTTTGGAGGCATAAAACCAGGCTTCAAGTTGCTGTTCTGTGCTATTGCTTGGGTTACCCTGGGCAGTTTGTTTTCCCTTTTCAAGCTGTGTTTTCCTCATTTGTGAAGTAAGAAATGAAATGATGTTTTATTTTATTTATTTATTTTTGGCCTATGATTCAGCATAGGCAAACTTCCTACTGGTAGTAGACCAGGTTAGTTGTTTGAAAGGAAAAAAGAACAGGTAAAATTTGTACTAAAGGATTCTCAATTTCTTCCCCTAACCTATGTGAGAGATACAAATGTGGGCTGGGTGTGTTGGCACATTCCTGTAATTCCAGCATTCTGGGAGGCTGAGGCAGGAAGGTTGCAGGTTTGAGCCCAGCCTGTGTAACTGAGCAACTTGGCAAGCCCTTGTCTCAAAATTAAAAAACAGAAAAAGGTCAGGTGATTGTAGACCTGGGTTCCGTCCCCAGGAGCTGCGCCCTCCCCCAAAAGAAATGCAAATAGGGGGGAAATGCCCTTGCGTACCAGCGGCAAAGACGGATTCTTTGGAGTTGTGTGTGAAACAGCATTAGTTATTCTGTCAAGAAGTATTGGAGTTTGTAGCAAAAAACATTTTAAACAGAAAAAGAGCACAAAGTTTATCATATGTCCAAAGCATGGGAGCATGAGACTGTTTAGCAGAAAACTGGTATTTGCACTCAAAGCACATACAGGAATTAGAAACCGGCTGAGGGGTATCATAGGATATTGAGTTTATTTGTCCAGGTGAGTAAGTGGGAGTGGGCTCAACTACATTGTCTTCTCTTGTGTTTTTGGACTTGTCTGATCACGAGCCCAGTAGCTCTTCACCACCTATGTTGTAGCAGTTCCCTGTTTCTGGTTTTTACCCCGGCACCCAGAGCAGTGGTGGTGAAACTGGCCTGGGTGCTGAAGTGGGCTATTTGTATCCGTTGAAAACTCTAAAAGGTTCGCCATCATGGACTACCTAGAAGATAGGAATTCTCCCAGTGTTTAATTTTTCTTAATTATTTAATTTTGGGGATGGAGTTTCGCTATGCTGTCCAGGGTGACCTCAAACTCCTGGACTCCAGTGATCCTCCTGCTTCAGCCTTCCCGGTAGCTGGGACCTGTAAGTATGTACCATAGTGCCTTGGCTCAGCCCTCCCAATGGTGAAAGAGGCCATCATCTTCAGCAGTGATATCTTTACCACTCTGAGGGCTCTGGTAGGTATATATATTTCTAGTTGGCAACCACTAATGAAACAGGGTAAAGAGCCTTCAGTAAAGGCATAATGCCCCTTATAATCTGACACTGTCTGAGTTTCTAATCCAGTTTGTCCACTTACTAATCATGTGTGCTAAGACACATTACTTAAACCTCTCCATACCACATCTGAATAGTAGGGGTACTTATTAAGAGACCAATGTTATTTAATATTTTGGTTTTTAGATACAAGCTCTTGCTATGTAGCCCAGGCTGGCCTGCAACTCTTGGCAATCCTGCCTCAGCCTCCTGAGCAGTGGGGATTACAGGCATGTGTCATCATGCCTGGTATAAGAGACCCATTTTAGGGAATAAATTAGTTGATAAATGCAATATGAGTGATTTTAAAGCTGTATCTAGTATACAGTAGGCAAGTTCATGCTAATGTGCATTTTTTTTTTTTTTTGAAACAGGGTCTCACTACATACTACAAGCTAGCTTTGAACTCACTATGTACCCCAGGCTGGTCTTGAACTTGCATGATCCTTCTACTTCAGCCTCTCAAGTGCTGGGATTATAGGTGTGTGCCACCACACCTGGTGACATACGTCATTTTTGTATATCAGTATTTGATTGTTTTTTGTGTTTTTGAGACAGGGTGTCACTATACAGTTCGGGCTGGCCTTGAGCTCACTTTATAGTCCAGGCTGGCCTCATACTCTGAAGGATCCTCCTGCCTCAGCCTCCCAAGTGCTGGGATTACAGGCATGCGCCACCACGCCCGGCTGTGTATAAATATTTATAACAGAACTCTTCTTCTAGACAGTAAGTTTTTTGAGGGTAGCATCTGTGAAGGAGATTCCTTCCTCCTCTTTCAGAGCATTTTGTTGATAGTGTGTGTGTTTGCTGTTCTTTGGAATTAGAAGCCTTTTTTTTTTTTTTTTTTTTTTGTGGTGCCAGGGAAAACTCAGGAGATAGAAATGAATGTAAAATGTGAAGTTAATCGAAACTGTTCTTGCTACTTTTTGTCTGAGTCTTAACAGTGCTACTTTTGACATCTGCCAAGGTAATCATCTGTGTTAAATGTAAAATTCTGGAAGGGACCTAGAACGGGGAAGAGATGGGCGCCAAGGCGGCTGAGCTCTGTGGAGTAGAATGCAGTATGAATGGCGATAGGAAAGAGACGCCTGGGAGGACCTGGTTTAGTAACAGTCAGGTTGGTTTAAAGGATGCTTATTGAGGTGCCCAGCAGTCAGAAAGAGGGTGGTGAGCAAGACTTCCTCACTTCCTGCTTCCCTGGAACTGGGGAGCCTCAGCATCCTGAAGTGTCTGGAAGAGGGAATTTGTGAGTATAAAAGGGAATTGCGTTAGGCAGGATGGGAAGTGTGATTACAGCAGGAGTTAAGATTTCGATCAAGTGGGAAAGTAAGGTAGGATAGGTTTGCTCTTCTAGAGGCCCTGACAGAGAATGGAAAGGGTCTTTCTGAAGAAAAATAGCACTTACATCATGGCTACAAACCATCCAAGTATGATTGAATAGAAATCTAAATTTAGTTCAGGGCGGTTAGTATGTGACTTTCCTTGTGAAATGTATTTTTTGAGACTTGGCTTTTATCCCTCAGTGACCAGTACCAAGTACTGGTATAAGGAATATCAATTTGCCTTATTTGGTTTGAGTTTTTTCTTATTTAAAATATAAAAGCAAGAGCTGGGGAGGGTGGCACAGTCCTGTAACCCCAGTTGTCAGGGACCTGAGGCAGTAGGATCATAAGTATGAGGCCATCTTGGGGAATTTAATGAGACCTTGTTTTAAAAGAATAAAAAGGTCAGCGGGGCTGGTGGCACATGCCTGTAATCCCAGCACTTGAGAGGCTGTGGGAGTATGGCAGACTGAGGCAGGCTGAGGCAGGAGGATTGTTGCAAGTTCAGCCTGGGCTATAAAGTGAGCCGGAGGCTAGCCTGATTGTACAGTGATACCTTGTTTCAAAAAGACCAAAAAAAAGAAGAAAAGAATAACAAGGTCTAGTTTCAAAGCCAGGAGAGTATTAAACCAATTACAAGTTTATGAAAGTGGTAACCTAGTATAGATAAACAGGACTGTGTTTGGAAATTTAGACTAGGAATATATTAAATTTGAAATTAATGTTTGAATAAGTACTGACCTCCGGTCATCATACATATTTTATTTCTAATTTTCTTTCCATAGGAATGTGGTTTTTTTTCCCCTTTTTTGTACTGAAAACTGAAATATTCTGTATAACTGGGCTAGGAGTATAAGAGGTTGTCTTTTTTGTAATAAAATTATTACTTCCAGATGTACATGTGAAAAAATTCATTCTTATGAAAAGGATTTAGCTCTCATAATAGTTGAAAAATGTCAATCACCTGTTGTAATGTATTTTACCACTGTGCAGCATGGCTATTTACTTGTATGTGTGGGAGAAAAATAAAAGAAAATCTGAACAAACATTGGTGAATGCAAAACCAGACAATTAGATGAAAGGTGAGGTAAGAACATCTGAGGATTTGTGAGTTCTTTGCATGTTTTCCTCCACTAACAACGAGTTACTTTATTTTGTATAGGTTAAGTTCAGTTGACCTCTCTATTTATAATTCCTTGTTTTATATTGGTACCGGGAATTGAACTTAGGGCCTTGTGCTTACCAGGCAGGCGCTGTGCCGCTGAGCTATCTCCTGGCCTCAGTTATTTTATTTTGAAGTAGCGACCAGGTGGTAGATTACTGGAGTAAACATTCATTAAAACCTAAAGAGGAGTCAAATTAGGTTATTGTGCCACTTAGGAAACTAAAAGAGTGTTAGCTGTAAGACCAGAATATACAGACTAACTGGGGGAGAGAAGGTGATTAGACTTAAATCTTAGCCTTGAACATAACATAGGACTGAATTGAAGCTTTTGCAAAGATGTAAGCTTATGAAGAGTGTAGTTTTATATTACTTGATGTTCCAGATTTCATGTTTAGGACTTGCATGATTCTTTGCGAAGTCGTTAGTAGCCATCAGCAACACAGATGTCATTTACACTTTGTCAGTGGTGCCCTTGATTGCACACAGATCATACTCTTTTTCATAAACTTGCATGAAATACTGGTGAGAATTTGTCATATTTTAATGTTCTTTGTAAGAGCAGAGTGAAAAATAAGGCCTAGTTTGATGAGTAACAAGTGGACTGGCTTAAAGAGAATTTATTCAGGCTTTATAGAAGAAACCTAGCTATGTCTATATTTGCCTTTCTAACAGCACTGCAAGAAACTTGGCCCTGTTTTGAGTCCAGCACTTTAACCCTTCTACCACTGTGATACTCACTTGCCCTGTGCTGAAGAAAGCAGGGTTCTGTGCTGTGAAATCTGCCAACTCCTAGAATTGTTCTAAGAATAAGTATTGATAAAATGGTTTGAAGGTCGGCTGTCTATTCTCTTGAGAAATCTGTTCTAAAAATCCAAGTATTTTGTTTGTTTAAGACAGTGTCTCACGATATAGTTCAGGCTGGCTGTGAACTCACTGGGCATCCCAGGCTGGCCTCGAACTTTGATGACGCCCCCCTCAGCCTCCCAAGTGCCGAAATTACAGGTGTGCGCCGTCACACCTGACCCGGAAAACTCAGTATCAATGGAGGCCGGGTGAGGGCTTCTCTGAGAACATGCCACGCAGAATGAGTGGTAGGAGGGTGAGAGGAAGAGCATTCCGTGCTGGCAGGATCAGCATATATAAAGCCTGGCATATTCGAGGAACTGAAGTGTAACTGGAATATAGGCAATAAAACTGGGGAGTAGAACAAGGGGTAGACGGACCAGGCTACAGAGGTCTTTATGTGTCAAATTTTTATCCTTAGTAAAAATGGCCATTTCCAAAGGTTTTTTTTTTTTTTTTTTTGGTCTTTCTGAGGCAGGGTCTTGTTTTGCACTTCAGGCTGGCCTTGAGTTCACTTTGTAGCCCAGGCTGGTGTCGAACTCGCGATGATCCTCCTGGGTGCTGGAATTACACTTGTGCGCCACCACGCCTGGCTTTCCCAAAGGGTTTAAGTGAGGAAGTGCCAAGGGAGAGGTGCATTTTAAGGAGAGTGGCTCAGCCACTCAGTTGAAAATGAACAGAAAAAAGAAGAGAAT
Organism: Dinomys branickii; assembly: GCA_004027595.1. NCBI lineage: Eukaryota > Metazoa > Chordata > Mammalia > Rodentia > Dinomyidae > Dinomys > Dinomys branickii. Next base: position 23,071 of record PVLD010020714.1, on the reverse strand, counting down.
GAGTTGAAGGGAGGTACAAGTGGAATCAGTTGTCATTATTTGGAGGCCACAGCAATTGAGAATGGTGGTGGCCTGGATTAGGAGGTGATGGAGAAAAGTGAATGGATTGAGGCACTTTTTTTTTTTTTTTTTTGAGACCAAGTCTCATTATGTAGCTCAGGCTGACCTTGAACTCACAGCAGTCCTGCCTCAGCCTTCCGAGTGCTGGGATTACAGGTGTGCACCATTGTTCCTGGTGTGAGATACATTTTGAAAGTGGAGTCAGTAGGAAGGTGTTGAAGGGGGTGAATGTGGGCTTCCAGTTAGAGTCACTGGTCAAGAAGTAACTTACGGAGGTGGAAGAGGAGCAGATGATGATGATGCTCTGATTTTTGTTGTTGTTGAGCTTTCTGAGATGGCAGGTAGTGATGTCTGCCAGATACCCGGACCTGTTCGGAAAGACGTGTAGGCAGGGTAGGGGAATTTGGGACTTGAACACAGACACATATGATACAATTTTTGTGATACCTGTTTTTTCTGTGATAAGTGAAGAATCAGGCAAATGCATAGGGTGAAATTCTTGTGTACTGACAATACTGAGAGGTTGGGGTGTGGAGGGGAAGGTGGAAAAGGGGAACAAGGCCCTTGTGAAAGAGCAGCTGTGAGGTGAACTACAGGGTGAGGTATCGGCTGGAGAGGCTTTCAAGGAGTAGTGGGCCCTTGTGTCAAGTGGAGCGTTTGTTGGGTTTATCAGCCTGGAAGCTTAGTTTGGGAGGAGTGGGGAGGCAGGGAATCTGCAGTAGAGAGAGTGGGAAGCAGCGCGTGTCAGGGTGCAAGACCAGCTCTAACAGACCTGGCTGTGTTTTGAAGAGACAGGTTGATAGCCAGAAGGGGAAAGGGAAGGTTTTTAGAAAATGTCTGAGCCTTAAGAGCTGAATTGCAAGCTGGGCATGATGGCGCATGCCTATAGTCCCAGCAGTCAGGAGGCTCAGGTAGGAAGATTGCAGAAGTTTGAGGCCAGCCTGGACTACATAACGAGAACCTAGCAAAAAAAAAAAAAAAAAAAAAGCTTAATTGCTGATTTATTAGGTGAGAGATTAAATGGAGACATAGTTTAACAGACATCCTTCAAGGAATTTCTGACACCACCTCCTTGATAAGAGGTCCATCCCCCTCATAGGAACCTTCTCCTTTGTGTGAATCGTAAAGCAGCCCATTTCCTCCTTCCTTCGAAGCCAGTTGGTAGTTTTGCATATATGTCTTGTAAACTCCGTATGGTGGGATCCCCTGTTCTATTCGTTTCTGCATCCACCACAGTACTTAGTATATTGCCTGTCTCATGATAGACACTTAGTACGTCTTTGTTTTAAATTATAAGCAAAAGTGCTGGGTGTGGTGGGGCAAACCTGTAATCCCAGCACTTGAGAGGCTGAGGCAAGAGGATCTCCATGAGTCTGAGGCCAAGCTGGGCTGCATAGTAAGTTCAAGGCCAGCTTGCACCATACAGCGAGCACCTATCTCAAAAAAAAAAGTAAGTAAAAGCACTTAAGTATAATTGATAGACTTTAACTGTACAGCTACTGATTATAGTTGTCTAAAAATATTCTTTGAAATATGCTGTCCTATGGAAAAAGATAATAGCAGTATTTTATAAGATAGTTGGCAAAATAAAACGTAGACAAGCTGAAATTACTGGCGGATACAGCATTCTACCAATCTGGCTGTGTCACTAAAATATTGCCGATTTGGTGTAGATTTGGAGGGGAAGTTTTACCTGATGAGTTGTCAACTCAGTATTTCTTAGAACTATTTTGTTCACTATTTTCTGGTGTGACAGTATTTAGCTTCAAAAACACCCTAGTTGGTAGTGATGAAAATCTTATATCTCTTGAGGATTTTTTTTTTTTTTTTTTGTGACAGGGTCTCACTGCGTAGTTCAGTTCAGGCTGGGCTTGAAGTGACTATGTAGTCCTGACTGTCTTGAACGTGCGGAGATCCTCCTGTCTCAGCCTCCTGAGAGTACTGGGATTACAGGCGTGCACCACCACACCCTGCCTCTCTGTGTTTCTTCTGTCTTTGGTCATTTCATAGAATCTGTACCTTTGCTTTTTTCCTGTTTCTGGCAGAGGCCCTTTAAATTCGGTGCTCTAAGTAGATTGTGATGCTGGGGCATCTGGGGGTCTTTCCAGAATCTGTCTTTTAAAAAAATAATACTGCAAGAAAATTTAAAACTTTATCAATAAAGCACTGAATTCCTTTATATTTCTTTTGCATTTGTGTGGCTGTCATTGCAATTTTGTTTTTGTAACTATAGAGAGGGCATGCAAATTAGCAATCCTTCATTAAAAAGGCTTTACTGGCCGGGCGTAGTGGCACACGCCTGTAATCCTAGCACTCAGGAGGCTGAGGCAGGAGGATCTTTGCAAGTTAGAGACCAGCCTGGGCTGCATAGCCAGACCCTGTCTAAAAAAACAAAAACAAAAACACACATATACAAACAAACAAAAGGCTTTACTTTAGTTCCTACCATGTACCAGGATTTGCTCTGGGCTCTGGGGAAGCAAAATGAACGCACTCTCAGTAGCCCAGCTAGGAGCTGTAATGGGAGAAACACTGTACAGCTTTACTGCAGACGGAAGAGTATTTCCAGGGAAGTCACTGTAACTCACTGCCTGGGAGGTCTTTTCAGTCCTATAGATATTTATTCTCACTGACGTAGTTTTATGTTGCTTTTCCCAACTGTGTGATAGAAGAAATATAATGAGTGTTTCATTCCTAATTGCACTAATGTAAACACTTACGGAGTGTCTTCTGTGCACCAGACACTGTAGTAACGATGTAATTTATTAACTATTTTGATTGTTACTCAATAAAATGTTTGCTGAAGCAATTATAGAAGCTTTTATTTTTTCCTTGTATAGGCTTGATTCAGAGAAGGCTGATGGGAAAAGTGAAGAAATAAAAGACCATGTGACTAGGGAAAACCAAATGCCTGTTAAAGCACAGAGATACAAGAACCCAGCGGGTGGGCTGAGAGTTGGGAGTCACTGGGCCAGGTTCACATTTGCTGTGTGGTATGGTTCCTCAGAATGACTCTTCGTGTAGATTGAAGTGAGCTGATTTACTTTTTTTCTTGTAAAAGTTTAAAAAATGTTGAAGTGAGTCATGGATAAATCCACAACTGGGTTTTGGCCCCGAGCATGTGGCGTAACAGCCATTGGGATTGGAATTGTGGAGGAGGTTGTATCTTGGTGACCCAGCAGGACCCTGTGCTGTCGTGTTGCCTTGGCATTGCTTGTCAAGGTTTGCTTATCTATCTATCTTTATCTGTATCTATATCTGTATCTCTCTATATATTTGGTGTTTCAAGGCAGGGTCTCACAGGCTGGGCTGGAACTCTGTTATGTAGTGTGGGCTGGCCTTGAACGTGGTGTACTCTTGCTGCTTCAGCTTCCTCGGTGCTGGAATTACAGGCATGTACTGCTATGCCTGGCTTATTTTAGCTTTTGAGACAGAGCTTCACTATGTAGTTTAAACTGGCCTTAAACTCACTTCGTGGCCCAGGCTGGCCTCTAACTCTGCATCCATTCTTTTGCTGCAGTCTCTGAGGGCTGGGATTCTAGGCGTGTGCCACCACTCCTGGCGAAGGTTCTTCCTATCCTTCGTGATACTGTATATGAGTGTATATGAGATCTGAGATCCCAAAGTTAGAGGCGAAGAATGACTGCTGAGGGGCTGGGCATGGTGATGCACCCCTGTAATCCCAGCACTTGGGAGGCTGAGGCAGGAGGATTGCTGTGAGTTTAAGGCCAACCTGGGCCAACTTTGTAAAGTGAGTTCATGTCAGCCTGAACTGAATAGTGAAACACCGTCTCAAAAAAACAACAAAAAAATGTTGATACAAAATATCATTTGTATTCTCCATGTAGGCACTCATGTGGCCCCTTTCAAACTGAAGATCATTAGAATTAGTATCTGAAGGAAGCAGTTGAGCCATCATGTTGTGGGTTACTGACTGGCTCTTCTGGTTGCTAGAGTGTAGTTGTGAAGAGGTGGTCTGCAGAGCTGGTGCTTGAATCCTGGTTTTGCTCGTCAGTGCCTTAGTGCCGCCACTGGGATAATGGTATCTGTCTCTTGGGAGTCCATGAAGATTAAAAGAGTTAAAATAAGAAAAGTGCTAAGAAAAGTGCTTCGGCTTGACAGATAGTAAGCCCTATGTGTTTGTTGTTCTGCCTTTGGAAAGGCAGAGTTAAGCCTGCATTGGCCCATGATTAGTGCATGTGTCCAGCCTGTAAGGGTTCAATCTCCAGAATATGAAGTACTGAGAGAAACATAGGTCGGGGAGAGATCAGAACAGGGTTAGTACCGAAGAAGTCCAAGATTAGACTTGGGTTTACTCCAGAGTTACCTTTCATGCGCCATCCCTGTTGCTACTTAACTCGGTTCCTGAATGAAGGACAGTGAGCTTGGCTTCTGTTGCTCTAGCCTAGTGAGCTTGGGTTCTGTTGCTCTAGCCTGTCTACCACAGCGCTCTTTCTGGACTTGGAGCTGAAGTGAAGAGCTTTTTTTTTTCTTTCTTCCTTTTTTGACCTTTTTTTTAAAAATTAAAGTAAAAACACAAAAGAAATAATCTTTGTGGTCCTGGTTGTTTTGGAATTTCAGATGCTCCTGTCTCAGCCTCTGAAATGCTGTGATTACAGGTTTACGCCAACATTCTCTGATTAAAAGTACTTTTGAATTACAGATTTTGGCTTTCTGTGCTATTGCATTTTGCTATTTCTTGATTTTTTTTAGGGTATTCAACTATAAAGTTGAACTGGTTACATATTAACTAGAATTTAATGCTTTCTTTAGGGGAAGTTATGTTTAAATATTTAAAATCTTTACCATTCCATAAGGGGAGGAAAACGTTAATAAGTTCTTTTAATTTATAATAGAGGGGGTGGGGGAAAAGAGAAAAATGAGAAAAGAAAGAAAAATGGAAATGACGCTTTTGTAAATAAGGAGAAGAAAAGGAGTTGAAGGGGAGAGGGGAGGAGAATGGGAAAAAAAGAAGGTATGTCATGTGTAGGTGCAAATGCCCTTTGGTGACTGTGACCATTATGTATATCTAAAATGTATCAATAACCTTATTTAATTAAAAAATTTATAATAGAAGAAATTAAAATAATGTAGATTACAGGTTTTATACTTTATAGCTTTTAAGGAGGAAGGGTAGAGTGGGAGTAATTTCTTTTTTATTTTTCTTTTTGGTTTTTCGATTTGTTGTTGTTTGGAGTGGGGTGCTAGGAATCGAACTCAGGACCTTGTGCTTACCAGGTAGGTGCTGAACCACTGAGCTATATCCCTGGCCCTCTTTTAGGTTTTTTGAGACATGGTCTTGTTACATAGTATAGGCTGGTCTTGAGCTCATTGTGCAGCCCAGGCTGGCCTCAAACTCAAGGCCAGCCTCCTGCCTCAGCCTTCTGGGTGCTGAGATTATAGGTGTGTGCCATCATGCCTGGCTGAAGTAATTTATTTCTAGATCCTAAGATTTTGTTGTTTTTGAAAATTTTCACTGTATCAAATGGCATGGTGGGAAAGCTTTAAAACCTTACAATGGCTATAATTGATAGATGATGTAGGGATCATAAAGTGACTTTAAAACCTTTTATTTTGTTATGCTTTAAACTTGGAGAAAGTACCTAATTTATTCTTGTATAGGATACAGTAAACTATTACATAAAAAATGAACACCAAAGGCTTTCGGTTTTGTCAGAGCCAGAGTAATAGCCTTTAGAGGTCTCCGTTGATTGCTGACTCTGAGCTAGGCAGAGTTCAGCCCTCTCCATGAGCTCGCTCCTTTGATTCTCGTGAACTCTGGCAGAGGGGCTGTCAGTACCAGTTACACAAGGCTTGTAGACATCATTCCTGTGTAAGGTCACAGGGCCAGGTAGTAGCACTTTTGGGATTTTTACCAAGCTTGTGATTCTAGAGCCTAGTATCTTTGGGAATGTGTGTGTGTCTGTCTGTTGGGATAGAATTTAGGGCCCCACATATGCCACAGAAATGTTCTAACACTGAACTACACTCTTCAGCTCCTCTTATCAAAATTTGAAAGGAAACTAAATGTCCATGACCTCACCCTTTGCATTTTGGAAACCTGGTTAGTTACTGTTTAGTATTTCTTGGGTTTATTTATAGACTTGTTAAGGGTTCTCACTTGAACATCACATAGTTTGACTTTAGAATTTCTGATTTAGAAATGTCATAGTTAGTGATCCAGTTGAGCAAAAATCACACTAATTTGTTAATGTTTTTCTGAGTTCTCTTTTTAAAAAAAAAAAACTTCCCACTTCAGAGGAGCCTCCACTTTACATTGTTGATAGAAAAAAAAAGCAAGGAAGTTTCTTTTTGTGGAGAGAGGAAGTGGCTGGTCGGGACTTCACCCATATTAGGTATAAACTAAATATAGACGTGTAATCCGGGAGCGGAGTCTGGGCTGCAAAATGTCTTAAGCGGAGCTGACGAGGTCAGCCAGCACTTCTGAATCCCCGCACTTTTGTTTCATTTAAAAGTTATTACAGTGATTCGTCCTGTGGTTCACTTACCTCGCCCCTTAAAAACATCAAACCATTTATGGGAACTCTTTTTTTGGTCTTTCTCAGACAAGGTCTTACTATGCAGTTCATGCCGGCCTTGAACTCACTTGGTAGCCCAGCTTGGTGTCAAACTCACAGTGATCCCCCTGCCGCAGCCTCCTGAGTGCTGGGATTATAGGTGTGCACCACTATATCTGGCCACCAGAAGCTCTTTCTTTAAAATAAGTAATTAACATTTCTTTGAATCTTTTGTCTCTGTCACTTTCCTATCACTGATTGTTTTGTAAAGTTGACTTTATTCTTCAGCCTTTATCGCAGATAAATGTATAGTGAGGCTTGACTCTGGTAAGAAACATCCTTAATACATTCTGGGTTACTCAGTTTTTAGCTTAGATCCCAGTGTGGCTCAGTACAGTCGTGGTTGGGTTTTTTTCTAGTTGGATAGTTACAGAGATTGTAGTAGGTCTCCTGTTTCTGGCCAGAGCACATCGTGTTCTAGAAAAAGGACTTTTAAAGCTCCCCAAAGCATTCTTACTCTTAGTAACTGTTTCCACCTCTTGCGGTCCTTCTTGGAGCCCTTTGCAAGCACACCAGGATGCTCAGCTATTTGTGAATGTGCTTCTGAGGGGAAGAATTGTATATATTTATGCCATATCTTATTAGAAGTACTTTGGAATACAACTAACTGTAAACAGTTCATATAACTTTTAATTTCATGTTTACAGTACGCAGTGATTGCATTCATCAGTCATGGGGAGTTGGTACATGTGCATAATATACCGAAATTGTCTTCACGTCTGCGCCCTCTTCTCCCTCTCTCCCTCCCACTTCTCTACCTTTCCAGTTGTAACAACTTTAGCTTAACGTACTTCAAGGCTTTTAGGAAGTCAGTTCATGGAACCAGATGTTCTGCAAGGCTTAGTTTAAATATCTTCTGAATCCTTCTCTGATCTTGTTGCTCCCTGAGCAGAATTAACCATTCCACTCGTCCTACACTGCCTCTCATCAGCATCACCATCTTTGTTATAGCCACAATGAGAATTCCAGGAGTTAGGGAACTTTTCTTTTTTTTAAAGAGAGGGGCTTGTTATGTAGTTCAGGCTGGTCTTGGACTCAGCCTCCTGCCTCAGCCTTCTGTGTATTGGGACTATGGGTGTGGGCCCGCCACACTTAGTTATCAGGGGTATGTTCACTGTTTCTTCTTCACCATTTATATTTCCCATGTACAACAAACCTTGATATAAAGGAGACAATTCATTAATTCAGTAAACATCTGTTAGCATTTTAGGGCAAATTGGTTTGTATAGTATGGAGATAGAAGCGTGTAATAGAAATACTAAGTCTGTTTCTGGTGTGGTTTTCTATGTTACCTCATAGTAGAATACCAGAGATAAAGGTAGCGTTCAGTTTTTGAATTGAAACATGTAATTTGGTTTGACTAGCTGCTTATTTTATAGCTGTTGGGCTAAACGTAATAACAGATTGTTACAGAGAATTAGAATTTTAAAATTATATAACTAGAAGGCCAGGTTCACCCTATGTGGATCATGACTGTCTGTTCTCGTCTATAAAGTGGGTGATGTCTAGTCTAGCCTGGGTTTATTTTACATGCAAGAGTAACAGCCTCAGCGAGGATCATAGACAGAAAGTTGAGACCTCAGGTTCCAAAGTCAGATCCAGAGAACTCAGGTCTCACAAAAATAATCTATTAGAGGACAGATGGAGCCAATAGACATTCTTAGCAATAATGAAGGCAGTTTGCCAGAGAAATGAGAAATATTTCAAGAAGGAATTCTTTGACTAAAAAGAATGTTTTCCAAATGAGCTACCTAAGGATAAAGGATTTTGTTGTCTTTACAATAAAGTAGACACAGAACTGTTCTAAGCTGGGACTTGCCTTTTACCATGGGCACTGCTGCACTGAAATGTCATAAAATTCAGTAATAAGTACATTACTTGTACTGTTGAGATATACAACATTTTAGGCTGCCAAGAAGATAGATAAGAGTTCTGAGCTGGGAATACAGCTCAGCAGCACAGCGCCTGCCTGGCAAGCTCAAGGTCATGAGTTCGATTCCTGGTACTAAAAAAAAAATTCTGAATATTAACTTTTTGCAGCTGAAATACAATATTGAACATGTGATTTAATTTTAAAAGAAAGAAATGTATTTGTAATATTTTAATGAAAATTTAAAAATATAATCTAAAATATCTGAGATTTATTTATTCATTTATTAAGTGCTATTTTATATATAAATATATGAAAAAAGTTGTTCATGGTACTTAGGATAGATTATAGTCCTTTGCACTGGATTACATCCCCTGCCCTTCATTTAATTTCTATGTTGAGACGGGGTTTTGCTAAGTCACTGAGTTGTGAGTTGCCCAGGCAACTTGGGACCCTCCTGCTCCAGCCTCCCAGAGTGCTAGGATTACAGGCAAAGCAGCATAACCAGCTCACTGTTATTATTAATGTACTGTTCCTAGTCATTTAGAAGTCCAGAATGTCTTGTCAGTTTTCTGTGCATATTCATTTCATGTAAATCTTTTTTTGCTTTCCGAAGTATTGAACCCAGAACCTTGTACATGAGAAGTAAGCCCTCTACCACTAAGCTGCATCTTCAGCCCCAACATACTATATTCTTTATTTTGATTTTGTTTACCTAACTTTTTAAAAAATTTTCACTTTTTGATACAGGGTCTCACAATGTAGCTCAGGCCGGCCTTGAACTCACTTTGTAGCCCAGGCTGGTCTCAATGATCCTCCTGCCTCAGCCTCCCAAGTGCTGGGATTACAGGCGTGCGCCACCATGCCTGGCCCATATAATTTTTTAAGAAAGAAAAGCTTTTGGAAAATTTAGGTTTTTTTTTCCTCCAAAGGGAAAAATTGGATTTATGACTTCCTAGTGAACTCTCGGTGGAATGTCTGGTTAAACTGCTTGGTTCAGAAACTTGATAAACAGTGATCTCCACTGTTTGGATAGCCATCTAGTATTAGATAGCCGCCGTAGGTGCGGACGGGGAGCGGGGTCTTTCCTGAATGCCTTGTTGTTTTCTCTCAGTCCTGGGGTTCTTTCTGAATCCAGTTCATACTACAGTGTGCTTATTTTCAAAGTGCCCTTAGGGAAAGTGGGCTGCTGGATTATGATTTGCAGAAGAGTTTCATCTGGTTCTCTAACATGTTTGTTTTCAGTTGATAAACATGGGAAGACACTGGCAGTTGGTGCATTTGTCTTTGATGAGAAAAAATTCTTTGAATAATATATTTCTGTGCCTGAGAAGTGTGTGTCTCATTTAAATTCTTCATAAGTCATTGGCCATCTGACTTTTTTTTTTTTAAATTCTGGCTGAGACATTTTAGATTTGATTTTAGTGCATATGTTTCAAATAGGTAACAAAAGTACCCAGAATCTTCTCAGTTGACATTTGTCTTCTCCTTTATTTCAGCATTTTTTATTTAAGAAGTTTTGTTATATTTAAACATTTCAATATTTTGGCACCAATTAAGGAAAGGAATGGAATTAGCACTATATATAAACATTTGGAGCATTTTCTTAACTATTGAAAAGATCATTATAAAGAGCAAATTGTACACAGGTCACTATAAAGAGGCTAGTGGTAAAGAGGCAACTATTAAAAAGTTTGTTATAAGGAAGAAAATGGTATGGAGTTCATAGTCCAGTTCCTCCTTCTCCCCAAGTCTACTGAGCTTGAGCTGTAGATTTTGGACTGCAGCCTTCGGTACCTTCAGAGTTGTCAGGACTGACTGCTGAGGTTGTACAGGGCGGTGGCGTCTTTGAGGGGTTTCCCTTCCCACCCCCCAGCAGGCTGTGGGCTCGCACCCTCATCTTGATGCTTTTCTTGACTCAGTTGTTCAAATTAGACATCTAGGAATCATTTGACTTTTTTTTCTTCTTTCTCTTCCCTCATCCAAATCCACCACACATCTTTAAGGTTGTGCCCTCCCAATTCAGTGTGACCTACACATTCCTTTTATCTCTCTTGCCAGTGTGATACGATCCATGTTTCGCCATGGCTGCTGGAGTAGATTTCTCTGCCTGCATTCTCCGCCAGCTCCATGCCTTCAGCGTGTTTTTCGGAGCCTAGAGCAGCGACGGGGAGCCTTTTGGAGACCGAGCGCCCACACTGCAATCCCAAACCCACTTATTTATCACAAAGGGCCGACACTGCAATTCAACTTGAATACTGAGATTTTAGTTTAGAAAAAAATATAGTAACGTCTTTTATTTTAAGAAAAACACAGTAACAGCTTTCGGTGATACAAACAGCTTTTTATTGAAAGCTTGCATTTGGCCTGCTTTTGCACAGTTGTGGTCTTTGCTGTTGTGTGCGTGCTGGTAATGTGTCAAACCTTGGCTGGCACGATTTGGCTCACGAGGAAACAGAGGGTCTGCCTGCTGTGGCATGTGTGCTGTAGGTTCGCCACCACTGGGTTAAAGTATTATTTGTTGTCTTAAGTGGAAATCCGATTTTGCCCAGTGTGTCCCTACTCATTCATATCCTTCAGTAGTAAGTAACTTGTTACATGGCGTTCTTTACCTCCTCCCTGCTGCCTGGAAGTTCAATGAAGTCAGAAATACATTCTCTGCTTGACACATACTTTTCTACTGAGCACTACCTCATGCTGGCAGTATGTGAAGAGCTTTTTCATCTACTTACTCATTTAAGGTTCAGGACTCTTTAAGAAGTGGATAGCAATAGTCTCATTTTATAGATAAGGAAACAGGCCCAGAGAGGACAGCTTGCCAACTATCACACAGGTGGTTACAAAAATGACTAGTATATCAAACCAGAGATTCTGCTTTCAGTCCTTGCAGTTAAACACTGTGTTAAATGCTTTTATCTTACAAAGTAGGTTCTTCATAAAAAATGTAATAAATAAATAAATAGTTCCCTCTGTGAGTATAAGACTTGCTGTTAACGGCTTAGAAAGTCGCGATGTGACCCTTTGAAATACAGTTTTCTCTTATACTCACAGTAGTCTAGCAGAGATAAGAGTCTGTGTGGTCTGAGCGATTATCTACAGCATGAGTATGGTGGTACAAACCTGTAGTCCCAGTTACTTGGGAGGCTGAGGCAAGAGGGTTCCAAATTTGAGTTCAAGGCCAGGCTGGCCAGTTTAGTGATACCTTGTGTCCCCCTCCTCCCCTCAAAAAAGGATCATGTAAAGAAGGTGCTCTTTGGCCTTTCTTTGAGTACTTTGTTTTCCTTATGCATTATTGCAGTTTAAAATTTTCCACTTGATAGACTTACTGTCTTCTACAAAAACACAGTTTTCGTGGGATCAGGTCTTACATTTATCACTCGCAGTGGTTTCCCCAGTGCCAGCGACCCTGCGGAGGTGGGTGTGGTGGTGCACACCTGTAATGCTAGTGCTTGAGAGGCTTGTGGGGTGAGGCAAGGAGGGTCACCGGGAGCCCCAGGCCCGCCTGGGCGATGTGCTGGCTCAGGGGTGGCAGCCTGAGCGAACCATGTAGCAAGTGCTCCACCACAAAACCTAGCAAACAGTCACCCCCAAATCACCAGTGAACCACCGTGCTTGGGAGATAGGAAGCCCTCAGCGAGTCTGTGTTTAGTGTTGAGTGCAGTGTGTCTTGGTCCTAGGTAAGGAGGTGTTGTGGGAGGAGCAAACGCCTAGACTTAGAATTTAAGTAGCAGATGCCAGCCAGATGTCAGCCTGCATAAAACAGAACTAATTATAAACAAGCCAGAACCCTTCCTTTCCTCATACAGAGCCTTCTTTTTTCAGTGTTCCTTTACTCATAGAATTTTCTTTTTCAATTCTTAGCACGTTTCTGTTCTTCCTAACCTTTTTGGTGGGGCGGGTGCTAGGGATCAAACCCAGAGTCTCTCACTTGCAAATGAGCATCTACCACTCTAAAAAAAAAAAGCCTCTTCCTCTCTACCTCGCCTCCTGGACTAGAAAGCTAAGACCCGAAAAGATTAAGTTACCCACAGTTAGGTAGCCTCTAAATGGAAAATTCAGACTCTTTTGCACGTATCGGTCCTGGTCCTTAATATAACAATACAATCCCTTTTCTTCCTGACCAGCCAAATTATTTAGTAGTATAATATAGTAATAAAATTTTGTAATTTCTTCTAAACCAGATACGACTTTCTCACAGCACTTTATGTGTGAAGGACCCTGAATCACCAAAGTTGTCCTTTTTTTTTTTTTTTGCGGTACTGGGGATTGAACTCAGGACCCTGCGCTTGCTAGGCAAGCGCTTATTCCACTGAGCTATATCCCCAGCCCCCCAAAGTTGTCCTTGACATTGCATTTGGTCTTAAGGCAAACTCTTAGAAACAGTGATGTCATAAAGGGGTTTTAGGGTTTTAGGTTGGCTTGATTTAAGCTTGGTATTTACCAGTTTAAGGCAAGGTAGCGTTCCGTTACAGGGGAGAGAGGAGGCTGTCAAAAACAAACAGTGAGTAGGTTACTGGCCTACAAAGAACAAGGGTCCAAAAGGCAACATAGGAATTCAAAGTTTAACCATGGAACATACTTTCCAGTTGTGATTCTTTTATGTTTCTTTTGTCAGTGTTTATGAAGATGTGGTGTACCTGCTATGTTTGAATTGCTTGAAAAGTTTGTTAAAAATTATATTCTTAGACTCAACCCCAAACATACTGGACCAGAATATTTGGAAGTGGGGCCTGTAAATCTACATTTTAAATTCACCACTTCTTTGAGGATTTTATATATTCAGATATTTGAGAATCCTGCTCCCATGTACTTCTGTTATGTAGATTTTCTTCATCTTTAAGCACTTTGGCTCATGCATTCTGTAGCTTGGGTTTTTACTTAAATTTTTATGTATTTTGGGTGGGAAGAATTTTGTTTGCTTGCCTTTTTTGTTTTTGTTTTTAGAGACAGGGTTCAGGCTGACCTTGAACCGGAGGCAACCCTGCTGCCTCAGCCTCTCCTTAGAGCTGGGGTTACAGGCGTGCACCACCATACCTGCTTTGCTTGCTTGCTTGCTTATTTATAAATTTTATTTCATTGCATAGTTGCTTTATAACTTGATTATCCCTCTGACTAAGGGTTTCTCCCTTTCATCGTGTCTGTAGTAGACAGGAGTCACAGCTGGACTAAAGCTGAAGGGAAGAGAGGACCTAGGAGGTGTCACTTGAGTGTGTGGAGGGGGTCGAAAAGGAAAGATGGAAAGAAAATCCGTTCTAGGCCTTGTGTGGGAGTGTGTTTCAGTTGAGAAGCAAGAGCTTCTCAGGCAGGAGCCCTTCAAGGTGCCAAGGTGGTTTCTCTTTTGGGCTCCTTCAGCTTGACTTCCCTCGGTGCCCGGCCTGAGTTTGTGGAGGTTTCGGTTGGTAATCAGCCGGCTCCAACACAGGGTGGTGCATGGCAGGGGGGCAGCCACTTCTGGAGAGCAGCAAAAGCAGCAAGAGAGGAAGAGAGCTGCTTGCTTTTCTAAAAACAAAAGATTCACATTATTATAAATATTGACAAATATAAAAAGAATACAATGAACAATGCCTTCTTCCTTGACTTGAGAGTATTGTGCTGTTCCAAACCCATTTTGTAGACGAGGAAAACTGGGATGGGGTCCTGTGGCTGTAATCCCAGCAGTCGGGAGGCAGAGACGAAGATCGCTGTGAGATCCTGAATAGCCCGAACTGCATAGCTAGACCCTGTCTCAAAAAACAAAACAACAAATTCAGTCCTAAAATTATCTTAAAACAAAACAAAACAAAAAAAACAAAAGAATGTAGAAGAATATAGCCCAAAGAGGTTAAATCCCTCTTTCAAAGTCAGTTAGGGGGGCTGGGGATATAGCTCAGTGGAATAAGCGCTTGCCTAGCAAGCGCAGGGTCCTGAGTTCGATCCCTAGTACTGCAAAAAAAAAAAAAAAACAAAGTCAGTTAGGTAGGAGGTGGTGGATGGTCTGAGAGTCTGGCTCTAGTGCTCATAACCGCCACCCTCTGCTGAGCTAGCGAGCAGGAGGATTCGCTGGATGAATGCGTGTGATGAGCTTGTTTTGGGAGAGCAGACTTCATCTTTAATATGGCAGGTGTTCCCCGTGAACTCCTAGCACCCGACCCTGGCATTGCATCAAGCCCTCATAGTTGGGTATCCTCGTGTCATTTCAAATAACCAGTTCTGTTCTGAGTTTTTGTCCAGGGAGTAGATTTCATGAGTTGGTGATGCCAAACAAGGAAGTGGCTGCAACTGAAACTGCTTTTTTTGTGAGGGGACAATGTTGGGGATTGGACCTAGAGCCTTGCACATAATAGGCAAGTGCTCTACCACTAAGCTGCATCCCCTGCAATGAGTGAAATTCTTGCAATGTCTTTTCCTAGGCTATATTTTATGTACATAGAATTTCAGAATGGAGTAATTCTGCTATATATATATAGCATTTGACTTTATGGTTCTACAATGTGGTTATGGCCAAGAACCAGTGATATAGTCTGTGCATCATCAGATTTTTTTTTGGTCTTTTTGAGACGCTTTCACTGTGCAGTTTATGCTGGCCTTGAGCTTACTTTGTAGCCCAGGCTGGCCTGGAACTTGCAGTGATCCTCCCACCTCAGCCTCTTGATTGCTGGGACTACAGGTGGGCGCCACTATGCCCAACAATTTCAAAGCATTTAATGTGGAAGATGCTTAGGTTTTTTTCTGTTTCTTACTGTTTTTTGAAAGATAAAGTAATCTAAAAATTCTAATGAATATATGATTAACTGAGGAACCTATTATTAGGCCTTAGGTTCTGTGTATGAAGTGTTTTTAAAGTTGTTACTGATGGCCAGGAGTGGTGGCACGTGCCTGTAATCCTAGCATTCTGAGGCAGGAGGATTGCTGTGAGTTTGAGGCCAGCTGGTACTACAGAGTGGGGCCTCATGTCCCCTCCTCCCCCACCCCCCAACAAACTCCAAAATTCACTTAGTGAATTCTTACTGTGTGCTAAGAGTCGTGTAAATCTTGTATCCCAACTGCTGTGAGCCCCCATCATAATGGTGCAGTCAGGTTTCACGGGTGTTAAGTAACTTGTTGATAGTTACACAGTAGTTACGATTCAAACCTAAATATGTCTAATTCTGATTTTAGTGTATAGGCTGCCAAAGTGAGCACAGTATGTCTGATTCTGAACCTGGTTAATTCCTGAGTATTCTGCAGACTCTGTAGAAGGACTAGAGCTAATAAACATTTACCCTCCAAACTGTGGTTCTAGCTGATAGGCATGTCCAACCTGGGGCTTACAATTTTTTCAGAGGAGGTCTTTTAAAAAATATTATCGTAAATTTGGGTGGGTGAGCTGGGCATGGTGGCACATGCCTATAATCCCAGCACTCAAGAAGCAGAGGCAGGAGGATTGTTACGTGTTTGAGACCATCCTGGGCTACAAAGTGAGCTGAAAGCCAGCCTGAACTGCATCCAAGACTCAGTCCCAAAAAGACAACTTTGTGGGGTGGTTTGAGACAGGGTCTCGCTCTGTAGCCCAGGCTGGCCTGGAACTTGCAGTGATTCTCCTGCCTCAGCCTCCCAAGTGCTGGGATTGCAGGTGTGTGCCACCAAGCCCAGCAATAATAAAAATATTAAAAATGAAGTATTCTTACTTGTATATGTAAGCTATATTATATGCTTTGTATGTGGTCCAAGGTAATTCTTCTTTATTCAGAAAAGGGGACCTTAAAGACTGGAGTACAGATTGGATGCACCTGCAGAGGCCAGATGACAATCTTCTGTTTGTCATGTTGTTGTGTGACTTGTCAGCTCATCTACATCAAACTAAGTCATTCTGAGTATTCAGGCAGCTAATTTAGATCAGCAGAATCCACAGTAAAGATAAGTAGGATATTAAAGTTTCAAGTTCTTCTTGTAGCAACACAATGCTAGAAAATGTGTCGAGGAAAATCATGTAGTAGTCAGGAGCCATTCTTACTTCCAGATCCCAGCTTTTCTCCCTTTCCCCAGCCTTCACTTACACTCACCACCGGCCCCATAAACACAGAGAAGGACGTCAGAGCTCCTTTTTTTCCTGAGATAATTTTAAGTCTGAGTAGTTTAAAGACTGATTAAACTAGGTTTTCTATGTGAGCAGTTCCTTAACCTTGATTTGGTAAAACATTAAAATACGTATTTATGATATTTGCTATTTACCCCTATTCAGCAATGGAGGCGTTAATTCAGCAGTTTCTCACTGGGTACCAGCATTATGCTGTTCAAAGGTTATAGCAGGCCTGGAAGAGGGGGTCAGGCGAGGGCTGTGGGATAATGGTGTGAGAGGAACCCCAACAGCTAGTCACACGGGGACAGCAGGTTCCTTCCTGGCTTATGACCCTAATGGATATGAACAGACCTCATACTCGGTTTTTTTATGCTTTACATTGTTTATTTCTGCCAAAGCTGTTGAACTTATGAACAGATATGACTTAGAAATGTTCTCCCTGAATGGACTGAGCCATGGTGGTGCACACCTGTAAATCCCAGCACTTAGAAGGCTGAGGCAGAAGGATTGCTGTGAGTTTATGGCCAGCCGGGACCACATAGTGAGTTCTAGGCCCACCTGAACTGCATAGTGAAACCCTGTCCCAAAAAAACCAAAGTGACAACAAAAACTGAAAGGTTTTAGGCAATAACTGTTCTACTCCAAGCACAAAAAACAAACAAAAACCCACCATGGTTTTCCACACTCTGGTGGTAGTGTGTAATTTAATGAACCCTTCACTGGTGAGCTTCGATGGCCTCTAGTGTTTTGTTCTCACCAGCAATGCCTCAGTGTTCCTTCCTTTTACATCTTCGAACATCAGTGTGTTTCTAATGGGAAAAATTTCTGGATATAATTTTTGCTCCATAGCATACAAACGAAACCTTCAAAAGTGACAAGTAGAGGAATGATGACCTTACCAAACGTAGAAATGTATCAACAATTCAGTTTGTCTTTTTTTTCTCCATTTAAATCGAGTAATTTTTATTGTTCTATCTTCCAGTGCACTGATTCTTTTCTCTGTACCTTGCATTTGGGTTTGAGCCAGGACTAGTTAGCTTTCCCATCCTTACTACAAAATACCTGTGGCAACTATGGAGAGGAAAGATTGATTTTAGTATCAGTATCGGAAGCTCCAGTTGCTTGGGCCTCCGGTGGGTGCACTGCTTCACAGTGGCCAGGAGTGTGCGGCAGACCCAAGAAAGGGCCAGGGAACCACAGAGGAAGAGGTGGGGTCTCGCCTGACTGCAAGGCCTGCCCTCACTGACCCAGGAGGCTCCCACTGGGCCTCGTCTCCGGAGGGTTCGTGGCACCTTCAGCACATGGACTTCTGGGGTCATTCAGTAGCAAAACCATAGCAGAGTCCAGCCGCACAACCTTGTAATTCAGCTGTTACATTTTTTAGTTGTAAAATTTTCATCTGGTTTTTTATACACATTCTGTTTCTCTGCCTATTTTTTTCCCATTTGTTTCCAACTGTTGATAAGTGCTCACAGAGCAGTTCTATCACAGCCACTTCAGACGCCGTCAGGTGATTCCAGCATCTCTTCAGGGTGTTGGTTGCCTTTTCTCACATACTTGGTAGTTGCAGTTGGTAACTGGACAGGTTTGTATGCAGGATCTGCATTTTGTTTAACCCTTCTGTTTAAACATCTCTGGTGGGAAGAAGAAAGGAGGAGAGAGCAGAGGTCCAGGTTCCCCTAGGTCTCCTTGACACCACGGTGCAGAGGCTCCCATTACTGCTGGGAGGGGTCAGCGTTCCACTGCTCGATCGCACTGGTATCTCGGTAGAAGTGGCTTCCTGGCTGCTCTTTGATGGTCAAGTCTCTGACAAGGCCTGCAACCCCATCCCAGCGTACAGGGAAGGGAGAGGAGGGGCCCCCGTTACTGGGTAAGGACTTTTTCCCCTCCTGAGCCTTCTCTGATGCCTTTCTGGCAACTACAGCCTCCAGAAGCTTGATTGCATTAAATTGGGGGAAAATATATATAATTTGTGAAAAGGGGATATATAATGTAATCATATTCCTATTTTATTTTTCTATGTGATACAAGTACTCTAACACGTAGCTCTTCCTCAGCTTTTATTTTTCAGCTTTTAATTTTTAAAAGAAAAAATTTGCATAAGCATAGAAAACAATATAGAATAATAAGTAACAAACTATCGAATGATTCAGTGGTGTAGTGTCTGACTTTATGTAGTATTTCAGTTTTTACTTATTTTGAAAGTAATGCATATATATATTACTAGTGTTAGGAACAGTGAAAAGCAAAGTACTTTTTAGAGCTTTTTAGAACTTTTGGTAGATGCTGTGTTAGATACCTATATGTTAATGTTAAATTTTCTGCTTCTTATACAAAATTGGGTGTAGAATAATGATGGCTAAGTGCCAGTACAGTATGCTTTCCACGGGACCACAGCACTCTCCTCAGTGAGTGAGTGAGCTGGAGCAATAAATAGGTTGGCTGTGTTGGAAGTAGTCCACACTGCACAGAATGGCTTTGATTCTAGCTTTTGTTAAAATAGAGTTCTGTAGTACAACCTAAAAGAGGGGGCTTTGACCTGTGCCTTCTAGAAGTCCAACTTTCTTTAGTTTCGTCATGTTTTTTATAAATGTGGCCTATTAGCTCCCAGTTTTCTAGTGCTATTAAAACTTTGGGAAAAAACTTACTCATAGTGATAGATCTTACTTGTGATGAGTTTTGGGAGAGTGAGCAATAAAAAAGGGCATTTTTAAAAGGATCTGAGCTGGGCATGTTGGTGCACACCTGTAATAGCACTTGGGAGGAGGCTGAGACAGGAGGATAGCTTTGAGTTTGAGTCCAGCTTGGGCTCCATAGTAAGTTCAAGGCCAGCCTGAACTGTGTGATGAGACCCTGTCTCAAAAAACAAACGAGATCTGAATAGTATACATGCTGTTACTTTTGTGTGCATGAAGAAAAGTAGTTATATGAGGTGTATCCTTGAAAGAGAAATAGGAAAATTTGCTAGAAATTATAGACAAAAGACACAATTAACTATGAAAACAAAAGAGAATTTGCCTCCTTACCAGGTCTCTATGAACCACTCCAGGCCCTGAGATTCTCCTACTTGAGGATGTACCCTGGTGACCACTGTAGGAAAATCTGTTGCAGTTTTAATCGATAGCCAGTCTGAACTCATTGGCAGCTTGTTTCCAAGTGCCATGTATGACATGTTTGTTACATCTTTACCTGTTACAATGGGCAGCTTGGAAAGTTACAGTTAAATGTATAGATTAAATGAATGGAACAGGATAAAGCCCTAGGCTAGTTCTTTGTTCTACCAAACTCTTTTACTTTTTAAATTAATAGCAAAATTTGGATACTTTTATTTATACTCTTATATCTTAAATAGGAGGGAGAAAACAGGAGTAAGAAAATTTGGGTACCAAAAGCTGCAAACCTGCTATGAAAATATTTATCACCAAGCTATGAAAGGCAATGGGTTAACTGTGCTTGTAGTAAGTTCACTTGTATGTTATCTGTGTTTATGCTGCAAGTGGTTGGGGAGCATATTCAGAAAAGCAGCTGCAGGTATGAGGGGATCATGCAGCTTGCAGCTCAGTGGTTTATACTGTAAGCTGACTTGTGCTCTGAGAAAGGGCTGTTACCCTAACCTTCCCAAACCAGTGTTTCCTCCTGTGTCTCGCAGATGCCTCCCTTGGATCTCCTTGGGTGCCAGTAATATATGCTGAGAACTTCTAGGCCCCACCCAGTAATTCTGCTGAATCAGAATCTTTGGATGCAAGGCCAAGAATCATTTTAAATCTTTTCCTTGGGTTGCTCACAATCACACTAAAGTGGCCTTTTAAGTACTTTTGCTTTTGTTTTGTTTTTGTCTTTTTGAGACAGAGTCTTGCTATGCAGTTCAGGCTGGCCTTGAGCTCACTTTGTAGCCCTGGTTGGTCATGAACTCGGTGACAATCCTCCTGCCTCAGCCTCCCAAGTGCTGGGATTACAGGTGTGTACCACCACACCTGGCTAATGACTTTGGATTGATGTAGGATTTTACTGAAATATTTCTGAGTTACTTTAGGACAGTGATGACAAACCTTTTAGAACTGGTATTAACAGACAGCCTGCTATGGTATGTATGCCATAGCTTTGCCACCACTGCTTTAGGGTAATAAATAGTACTTTTATAATCATCTTTGAGTGACTTGTTCAAGTTATTTCTAGTGCTCTCTGTAGATTGGTTAAAAGGGTATGTTGATTCCCAGAAAATGCCAGAATATTTTCTTCTCTCCTTTGTAAATGTAGGCATACCTGATTAAAGATTTAGCCCTGAATTTTTAGAAAAATTCTGCCTCAGGGAAGTCATCTCCATTCATTAAGTAGGATTAGAAATAGCTTACTATAAAGATACCTTTTTCTTTTTGCTGCCTGAAGGAATAAGAGTAGAGGATATTTACGAAGAATTTTTTGTTGAGTATGAGGGTGGCAGGCATTTGGAGACAGGCACACATACAAGTTTCCCTTTTAGGTTACTAGGAAGAATACTGTCAGAATAAGAACTGCTTTGTACATTTCATAGAATCCATGACTTTGCCTTTGTGCTAAGGCAGGAATGCTCTGACTCCCTAGGGTCAGAGCAGCCATTAACCACCTATGGCTATTTAAATTAAAGACACTTAAAAAAATCTGGGACGTTGGAAATGGCCACATTTTAAATAGTCACCAGCCAGCTGTTACCAGTAGTTGCCACACTGGACAGTGGCAATAGAGAGTCTCCGGGCATTGCGCTTCCGCTTCTCCTGGACAGCACTCTTCTGGGCTGGTCATTTCTCAGGAAAGTATGAGGCGAGTGAAAGACTAAAGTAATAAAAGAGCTGCCTTTCTGTGCTTCCTCTTGATTAGTTTATAGAGACTGTTGTCATTCTGCATATCATCATTTTGACCCTGTTTCTTACTGTTTAACCCTGTTTTGCAGGCTGGCAGTGATGGGGAAAGCATAGGGAACTGTCCCTTCTCCCAGAGGCTCTTCATGATTCTTTGGCTCAAAGGAGTTGTGTTTAGTGTCACAACCGTGGACCTGAAAAGGTAAGACGTGGTGCAGCTTGGGATGAATTGAAGTTGAGAGCATGTACTGTCCTTTCAGATGGATCCTCTTCCTGTCCTTCACTCAGACTGCATAGAAAGAAAATATATTTTATTAAAAGTCTGCTGTTTTCTGACCAGATGTAGCTTGTATAAATGTTCTGCACAACTTTCAGTGTTAGTAAATTGCAGGTGGCCTCCCAGTCTGTTTTGCAACTATTGTCTGTTCACCCTAAATTCCACGAGTAGCGCCCAGAGCTGAGTTTTCCTGTGGATGCAGTGAGATCCTAGAGTTTTCAAGTGTGAACACGGCGCGGTGAACTCAGTGCTTGGTCTCAGCTGTGCCAAACGTAAGACCTCTTTAAGCTGGGCCCTGAGAGACAAGAATGAGGTTTGTAGAAGGCAGAATACAGTTGTGGCGTATTTCACTTGACGTACTTTTCAGGGAATATTAAAGAGTTTTCTAGAATACAGTTTTACTCACATTTGATTAAATGTAATTGTAAAGGAAGAGCAGTTACCCTCGGCCCCGTGATTGTCTTTTGCTATTTGAAGGGCCGCGTATAACTTTGTCTCCTAGAGCAGAGAGGCTGAGGAGGACACCGACAAGCAGGGAGCTCCTTTTTGTTTGGAGTTTCTATTTTTTTATCAAGTAGGTCAGAGGTAAAGAACATTCCCAAAAGATTTAAAACAAAGGTTAAGAACAGTTATACCGTATGGCTGGGCATGATGGCCGACACCTGTCATCTCAGTGCTTGGGAGGCTGAGGCAGGAGGAGTGCCATGGGTTTGAGGCCAGCCTGGGTTACATAGTGAGACCCTGTCTTAAAAAGCAAAACAGTTTTACCAGTGGGAAATCTAGGATTTGGTAGTGGAAATGTATTTCTTTTTGATAGGCATGCCACAGCATTATTCACTATTATCTTTTGAATGTATCAAGTCATGCACAGTGTCCAGGGAAAAATATCAATGGGCTGTCAGTGTGATCGGTGGCATAAGTGATATACATTAGCTTTTATGAGCATCACATCCAGAATTACCTGTGAACTGTGCTCATTTCCTTTTTTTAAATTTTATTTTAAAGACAAAAGAATGGAGACGTATGAACCAGAGAAGCCATAAACAATACAGAAAATACAAAGTTATACAGAATATGGTAGGGAATTAGCACTGGATGTTGTATTACGTAGTTATCTTCACATTAGTTAACACAAAAACATTAAAGGAAATACCAAATTATAGAGAAGATAGTAGGGAATTTGCACTGGATGTTGTATTACATAGTTATCTTCTCATTAGTTAACACAAAAACATTAAAGGAAATACCAAATTATAGAGAAGATAGTAGGGAATTTGCACTGGATGCTGTATAATATAAAGTTATCTTCACTTCTGTTAATACAAAAACGACTGAGGAAATACAGAATTATAGAGAACATAGAAGGGAATTAGCTCTGGATGCTGTCCTACATAATGTTACCTTCACCTTTGT